>RPOG01001708.1:0-131550 GCA_008086565.1 Thalassoma bifasciatum
TTGGTTAGCCTGTTAGCCTGTTAGCCTATGATGGCACCACTGGACAGCGACTCCATAACTGAAGGTAGGCCACTACGCTTTATTTCAACTCTTTTAACCCCTTTTCGTTAAAACCAAACACGCATGCGTAGCTTATTCATCTTATTTTACGTTTTTGTGATTCAAACATTTAAAATCTCAACGGTTGATTTTCTGGATCGTTCCCCTCTCAGCTACATCCGGAATGCTAAGTTAGCTCCCTGTTTAGCTTTGAAGGGGCGGTTTTAAAAAAGCATGATTACATCATCTTAACCTCCCCTTTGAAGCGGTTATTAAAAGGTTTATTTCACTAACTTTCAGCAGGGAGTCGTTGTGACTGAATGTGGTGTAATTACAGAGCTGTAGCTGTGATTGTGGGCTGACATGATGCTGACAGTGATGTAACGTGTATAATGAAGAGTCCAGTGTTTGTTCTGCTGTGGATTGGATCAGTAATAGCTCATATGATGTGTTTAAAGCTGTGTGTGAGTAATAAAGCATGATTCAGGCAGTCAGAGAGTATCACTGCAGTAAAATGATACTCCTGCTCATTGATTTAAGTCAGCTAGAGTTGCTCCTAATGTCATATTGAATGTGTTAATGTAGACTAAGCTGTGTGTTATACGTGGGATTGTGTGAGCTGTGGCTCTTATGATACTCCAGGTGCAGATCTTTCACACCTCTGGTGTCAGTGGTTATAGCACCTGTGATGATGGAGGCAGTAACTGAAACGTTACTGGCTTATAGGGAGTCTAATGTGAAGCCCATAGCAATTTTCAGTGGTGGTAGTTTCTTATTTTGCTTCATAATAAACATCTATTGAGCATTGTGTAAGTAATTTAGGGCTACATGATGCAAAGCAATCTCAAATCCACCATTCTGTCACATCTGATTGGTTGATTTTAGTAATACCAGCTAAGGCTGAACAGTATGGACAAAATTTCATATCTTGATAGTAATGCCTAATATCTGGATATTGATATGATACGATGTAGCTCTGTGTTGAGTGAAAACTAACCATTTTTCAGAAATATAAAAGCATGATATTGAAACAGGATGTGGAGAGTGTGGTTGATGGATTAGAGTTCACTGTCAGTCATCAACATTAACAGAAAGCCACCAATAGTTCAAATATATTATGATTGTATGAAAGAATTTAAATCTACTAAAGATGTGGGACGCAACTGTTGAACTAGCTGTGGTATTTCTGACCAAAGTTGTAGCTTAAACCTTACACATAGCTGTGAGAAGATAGAAAATCTAAAGCCCTGTTTCTTTGGGATTCGTTTCACCTCTGGATCTCAGGTAATATTTAGTAAATGCAGAGGATGTTTCTTTTTCAATCCTGTGCAAATCACCAAGTCCGTAATTTGTAAAGTAAAATTTCCAGGGTAAATCACAGACCATATTTAGAGAAACACACAGGTCCCCTGATAATACTTATCCAGTCCAAATTGATATCTCTATAATTTTGGGTAGTAATAACCATCTTTCCACATTTTTGGACCATTTTCTGCTCAAAATGATTCAGAAACGTTGGACTAACGAAGGTTTTAGCAGCACTTTTGATCACTGTTGAGTAGTAACACGTTACAGTAGGAATATTACTACCCACTACTACTACTTCCCAGTAACGAGTAGTGAAACAAATTTGTCTTAGTGTTTACGTTAGGGGCAGAAAATATGGCTTACCTTTGTGTTGTCAAGGGGAAAGATGAGAGGACTATCGTTGCCAGATGTAAATTGTGTTCCTGTACTAGATCTCTTTCGTCTTAAAATATAAACATCATCATTGTCAAAAAGCAATTGTGAGTGTATTTGTTGCTCTTAACTTTGAATGTTGCTCGTGCAGTGCAATAGCCATATAAGATTGATTGCCTCTCAACTTACAAACAAATATGGAGGAGGAAATGGTTGCCGCTTAAGATTCATTTTTGTTGCTTACTCTTGTGGTCATTTTTCACTTTTTTTTGCCTCTTTTGGGCCAAATTTGCTACTTTCCAAATATTTTCCACTTTTTTTTGCCATTTTTCTTGTCAAATTTTTTTTCTTTTTGACCATTTTTGCCACTTAAAACTCATTTATGTTGCATATTCTTTACAAAGGTAGTTTTTAGCAATTTGTCGCTTTGGTTGAGTTGAGTAACACTGGTGTTGGGCAGAAAAAACATCAACTGCAAAACAATTTTATCTGGTATGCGATCAGACTATTGATACAGGCCAAATTCTGATTTTATCTAAACTGCAATTGATTGCCTAGCCCTAAATATGCTCACAGCTGATCATCAGGATCAGTATGAAATTTATCACGATCACGAAGCACCATTATATAACAGCCCAGCCCTAATAATAACAAAAATAATGTTAAAACGCACTTCCTATTTTCAAAGAAATCTCATAAGTCCTTAGTAAAAAGGGAACACAGCCACAAAGGTCAGAAAAAAGCAGTCGAAAATCAGCTACAAACATTGATTAGTTGCTGGAGTGTGGCAAAAACACTGAGAGATAAAACACATCATCAGAATAAAGGACCAGAGAAGCAGCAAACAGACGGTGCCAGCATCTTCTCCAACTCCTATCAAAGGACACAATTACCTGTTTTGTGAGGCGTAAAGAAAGTAATAAAACCAGTGGTGTGATATATTACTGTTGGTAGGGAGTAATAAGTAAAGTAATAACATTATTTCTAAGAAGAGTAACAGGTAATGAGTAACACATTTATTTTTTCAGCATGGGGCCCAATGCTGCTTTTGATAAACATAAAATAAAAAGAGTTCATGAGTTATTTTCAGCTGTTTGTTTGTTTGGAGTCAAACATGAGTCAGCACTACCCTTCATTAAGAAACAAGCGTTCACTAATTAATCAGATGATCAAAAACTCAATTTCTCTCTAGATCTCCATAGAAAACTTCAAACCTTGACCTTTACGATCCTCCTTCTTTTTGAAAATCCCAACAAAAAAATCCCCCGTGGCGTCGTCTTTGATAAAAGCAGCAGTTAGAGGTAGTTGAAGACGAGCAGCAGGGAAAAAAGCCTGACAATATCATCTGATCTTTGGTATTTTCCAAACTCATGGAGATAAAGCCTCAGTGTAGAAATGAGTTTTTGTGTAGAGGGGACTGTTGATAATACAACAAACCTAGAATATACAAAAAATGATGTGAGGATCTGTTTTAATTGGATTTTGTGAAATTAAATGGACAATTTCTTCATCTGAATTACTGAAAAAAGTGTTTCCTAGAGTTAGTGCAAATATTACAGACACAATAAAGTTTAATCAGCCTGTTTCATCCTCTAAAATGAAGTTTAAGTCTGATGACAGAGTTAAATACAAGTCTCGTGAATATTTTCTTTCTCTGTTTTTGTTTTAATGGTATGAAACAAAACTAATAACTTTATTTTTATGGCACATTGCAAACAGATATGCTGTTTAAAGCATCCTACAAAGAAAACCAAGGCATTAGAAAGTCATTTGTAGCTTTTTTCCCCAAGATTTTTCAGTGTTACGTAACATTATTCTGAACCTCTTTGGGCTGTAGAGTTTTAACTAGATAAAATTAGACACCTGAAGGAGTAATTTCACGCTGTGATTGATATCTCCTCTCCAGTCTTAGACTAAACTCTGTTCAGGCCACATTCTTGTGAGGACATTTTTTTTTCCTTCCTCTTTATTTTTCTTGGTGAAAGTTGATTGAACCGGGCTCTCCCCTCGGCCTGGCCGTCCTTCACATCCAAACTGTTCCAAAATATTCCAAACATGCACAGTGGGAACGGAGCAGCGTGAGCTCTGCTGCCGGACGGCCACTGGAGCAGCTGGGATCAAGGACGGAGCTGCTGAAAGCTGCTGAGAGACGGGGCCCTCATTACTCCGAGCTGTGGCTCCAGTTTCTCCAAAGACCTGGAGAGTCTCGCAGCTCTTAAAGCTACAGTGAACCACAGCCACACGCGTGTAATTATCACTGACGTGTTAAAATCTGAAGCAGTTTGAGATGTTGTTGTGTCACAGAGGTGTCGCTAAACTAAAACGCTGCTGCTGCTGTTTCAAGCCCTGTTTTCAGCAAGCAGTTCAGTTTGGTTCGTCTCGATGTGGCGTGCACTTTTTAGCGTTTCCTTTGACTCAAACATGGACAGGTCCCAAAATTTCCGACCTGTACCATCCCACTTTTCAGGACCCTTCTGTTGGTGTGGCTGAAATACCAACCTGACCTCAGAAAGTGAAGCTAGAAACACTGCAGTGCGTTAATTGGTCGGAAGAATTGTCAATTCACGTTGGGGATAGGTATCAATAAAATTTTATTTGTTGCTTATCGATTCCCCCGTCAATTTCTCCTGTCAATTTTCTGTGTACAAAAAATAGCTTCACAGTTTCAATAAGATTAATAAGGAAGATTCTCAGAATTATATCATTGTGTTGTGGACAAACCCCAGTCATAGTTTGGTGCAATACCAGTCTTCTCTGTGGAGACACTGGCACTGTTGCCTTTTAAAATATTGGTGATGTTTTGTACTTTTGGTTGTGCTTTTAGCCTATTTTCTGTTTGGTTGTGTTTGTTTTTGTTCCTTCTGAGTCTGGCAGTAAAGGTGATGATGATGAAAAACGCTTTATTGAGTTTACAAGTAAATAGATGTGAAATTGGTAATTGGATTTAGATATTTTTAGACGTAGATGAATAGAAATAAGTAAATATCATACAACAGGTGACATCCCTGTATTGTTTTGTTGTATGTTATTGACTGAAGTAGGCTACTTAACAGTGCTTTGAGAAGTTTGAAACCTTGAACTTGCCATAGTTATGCTGAAATCAGCCATGAGTTTGCACTTCCTGTTTGGAAAACTTTTATCTGTTTGTATTTTGACATTTTTAAGTTCAGCAAAAGTTATTGTGACATGTTTCTGTGATGGAAGTTGAAATTCTGTTTTTAAAACCAAAGCTATCTCCACGCATGCTTACCTCGAGCATATCAATGAAATTTCCTGTACTTTTGTGTCAAGCCATTACTATGTTTTCATATCATTTTTGGACATGTATAGCATGTGGAATGTATTGAAACTCTTGTGAGACTAATTTACGTTTCTTTGTGTTTACAGCTTCTTAAGTAAAACTTGAAGCTGAAAATCCTAACTCAGGAATTTCTTGTTGTTTATCTGCTAAGCTAAGCTCGCTGGGGTAGAACAATTGAGGTAAGGTTTGTCCGCTGTAGCTTAATGTCAGTAACCAATCAGCGAATTATTGAGAACAAAGACTTTTTGAACCATTTCTTATTGATTCTGAAACAGAAACCGATTCTTGATTGACAACCCTGGTTAGGTGTGAGGCTACAGTCAGACCTTGGTGTTTGAGGCCCTGCTTGTCTTAATTGTTATAATGAGTAATGAGATCTTTATGCAACAACCTCATCATTTAATAAGTCTGGTAAAGATCAGATGGTCTTTAAGAATTTTTAAGGATTGGCTGCTTTGATTGTATTTAAAATATGTCACTCTGATGTTTCGTTATTTTCATTTCTTCGGTTGGTAAATGCTTTGTAGACAAATCATTGAGACGATTGTCAATCAATAATTGTACTTTTTGACCTGACAGTTTATCATAAAATATATGAACTATGTTGGACTCCTTTCCCAGTTTGTAGACGTAAATGAACCTGTCAGATTATTGATGAACAGCCTCACATTTAGTGGCTGCAGTGTCGTGTTTTTCTTGATATTTTCGGTTGTTTTATTAACTGCTGAAAAAAAATGACAGGATGTAGAGATGATCAAAGACTCCTGCTGAAAGAACAAAACCCCCTCACAGATTTTCATCTGACCTTAAAACAATGAAGCGTTGTTTCATTTCCAAACATTTGACCTTTTCCCTGAGTAATGATGTAAATGTTAAGTTATAAATGTTCACAGATAGTCGATGTTTCTGCCCGTCCATAGATTAATGGATTACGTGTCACAGTTTCTCAGAATAACATGGACAGATCTGCTCTCCCTGTGTGTGGGTTCAGATCTGATCTTCACTGCTTTGCATGCTGGGATATCTGGCAGCGGCTTTACGGAGGAAATGATCCAAAACTGTGTGAGGAAAATCTGTAAACAACCCAAACCTGCCTGGGCGGACACTAACATTAGCAGCAGACTGCAAATGAAGCACAGCGAATGAATCTGAGCCTCACAAACAGAATAAACTTCACTTTAACTTAATAACTCAGTAACTGTGCTCAGAGATCTCACACCCAGGGAGAAATATGAGCTTTGTGCTGAATGTTAGAGATGTAAAAGGAAAACAGATAAAGGCTAAATTCTCCATGCTGCAGCAGGTAAACCAGGTGTAAAGGAATTCTTATTCTGTTTTAAATAAACGATGCATTTTAAAACACCAGAATGACCCTTTAAAGCTGACATTTGATGTTGAACAGGCTGCTCTGGAGTTGTGTTGTGTTGTGGTATTTTTAGTCGTTATTATCGTGTTTTTGAGACCACAAACAGCTGTTACATCATTCTCCACAAAGACTGCAGACCCAACACGAGAGCTGCTCCACAAACTGTTACCACAATCTTCATTTTCGTCGTAGCTTCAGTCACGTATTAAACGGATCAGACTGGAGTCGGGCTGAACGATTTACAAAAAATAATCTAATCGTAATTATTCTGTGCTGTTATTCCTAAGCCCCCCATCCTATTTGTTTTTAAACAAACACATTGTAGGAAAACATTAACTTTGGCTCAACAACAACCCATGACATTTCTTTTTTCTTTTTGCTCATTTGAGTCAATTTTCACTTTCTTTCCCACCATTTTTTGCCACCCTCTGACTATTTTTAAGGTTTATTCCAACTTTCTTGCCATTTTTTTTGTTGCCTTTGACTTTTTTTTACCACCTTTAAAAGTTTTTTGTTACTTTCCCCCATATTGTTGCTACCTTCTCACTGTTTTCTAAGTTTTCTCAGAAGTTTCTTGCTGATTTTTGTTTGCCTTTGAGACCGTTTGGTCACTTTTCACTCTTTTCTTTCACCACTTTTGGACCATTTTTGGCCATCTTAAAATGATTGTTATTGCTCCTTCTTGCTGTATTTTCCCCTCTTTTCACCACCTAGATCGTTTCTCTTGCAAAGGTAGTTTTCAACAATTTTGCCATCGGGTTGATCAGGGTTTAATAACACCGGTGTCGTGAACAAAACATTAACTGCAAAAAAGTTTATCTAGTATAATGAGACAGGTTAAAGAAATATTTTACTGCCTGTGATTAGAATATTGTAAAAGGTCAAAGACTGAAAGCAGACGGATAAACCATCTGAACCAAGTATACACGCCAACAAACTGGAGAACAGCTACGTTTAATCTCTGGTTGTTAAAAAACTTAACTATTTCTTTTAAAAAGGTTAAAATTAATCAATCATCATCGATATCGATTGATATGAAACACTTATATCGTGATACACTTTTCAGCCATGTTGCCTAGCCCCTGTTACAATAACAAGTTTTACTGGACGATAAATTGTCCCAGAAATTATTACGATTAACATTAATGTTGCCCTTTTGATACCATTTTCGACTAATATAATAATAATAATGGTATAATAGTACAAGCACACCCTTTTAAAGATGAATAACCTTTTATTTCTTAAGAATATTTAAAATTGGAATTATATTATGAAAAAAAAGACATTGTAAATATCCAAAATAAATAATCAACACAACCAAAAACTTAACACAATGGACTGTCAGTCTCTGTTAACAAAAAATTCCCTTGAATAAAAACCACACAAAACTGAAACAATAAGTAAAGTATAAAGTCTCTGTAAACAAAATTGAACTTCGATATATATGAAATATTAGGCTCAGACATTAAGATATTTAACAGGCAAAACTGCCAATTCAGTTGGGACATTTGTAAACAAAAAATGCACTTGAATAAAAACCACACAAAACCAAAAGCAATAAATAAAATAGACCCTGTTGCTGATAAGAAAAAAAGCTCACAGCGATACAGCAAAGTTAACTAATTATCCAGTGTCCTTGGCGAATAAAAAACTTATAGAGCCCAGCAAACTTATCAAGCTCATTTTTAATTATTGTGCAATTAATGGATTTATTGATTATTGCGACAGGCCTATGCATCACTAGTTGGAACAGGTAGATAAACGTTGCTTGCTTAAATATATGTATCCCACCATCATTGTTGTGTAAATCATTGTTAATGATTGTGAGTAATAATTAACGTTCTTCAGCTTGTATCCGTCTTCAGGCAAAAGCCCTTTGAGGTCAACTCTAACGTGTTAGTTTCAGACCTCGTCTCAGAGTCAACAAAACAACACAAGGCTGATTTTTAGAGCTCGCTGTCGGAGACTTCACACAGAATGACCTCAGATTTAAAAGTCAAATAAGAAGAAGCATCAACATGTTTAAGCAAATGACTGAAGAGAACATTCAGGAGTCACTTTCACCTGCTGAGCTCACCTGATCATCCTCAGCTTCACTTTAAAACCTGTTAGATACACACTTAAAGTACGGGAAAGCAGAATACACACTCTTTACAGGAGTTTTTATCAAGCTGGTGCAAAGATTAGTGACTCATTCACTGAATATTTTCTTCTCATTTTAGCTCATTTTCATAAATTATCATTTTTTTTCATCAATGCTGTGATGTGTTCAGTTGTTGCTGGTTTGTTTCCCCGCTATAGAAGTAGCTTCAGTTCCTCTTTATGACAAAATAATTTTATTCTGGTTTTATAAACTTCCTCTGTTTCTTTCTGTGTTCCAGCTTAGACTCTGCATGGCAAAGGTGGACGGAGCACAGCGGGAGTGAGCAGCCAATCAGAGGAGTGCATTGGTAGCGTCATGGCATCCCGTCAGAGGAACTCGGTCCGGATCCTGTCGAGCCGGGAGCGCGGCTCTCAGACGTTCGGCTCTCAGAGGCTCCTGCAGCTGCTGGTGGAGGAGAAAGTCCGATGGATGAAGTGGCAGAGTCAGGTTAGACCTCCTTTATCGATTATAAAAGCACAGAGGTGATGATCCATATTCTTTTTATTTGTTTACTCACTGATCGTTCGTCAGCCTGTGAAGCTGTTTTTGTTCAGGTATGGACAGGTGGTAATGAGCACATTGAATTGTTTTGGAAAGGTCACCTGTCAGAAGACTCATTCTGTGACCCTGTTTGTGAAGTCAGCAAGTCGCTGAGCTGAAAAACCAAAAAGCTTATTCATCCTACATTGTTGTTTTTTTACTTGACAGAAAGTGGAGCTGCCGGACAGCCCTCGCTCAACCTTCCTGCTGGCCTTCAGCCCTGACAGGTGAGACTTTTTAAAAAGGAAATAAAGTTAAAGCTATGAGAAAAAGAAAATTGAGATAAAACGTTGACATTTTAAGATAAAGTTAAAATAATGAGACAAAAAAGGAGGAATTGTGAGATAAAAAGTCTGAATTTGAGATGAAAAGTTTAGACTATGAGATAAAAAAGTAGAAACTTTGAAATTTAAAGTCAATATTTGAGATAAAGTCTGACCATTGAAGACTTAAAGTTAAAATTAGGAGAAAAAAGACAAAAATTCTGGATTCAAAAGCTGTAGTTTTGAGATACAAAGTTGAAACTTTGACCCCCTCACACAAATTTGAGTTTTATTTCTGTCGAGTCATGTAATTGTGGCTGTCAGTCAAGATGCACCAACTCAGATAGTTTTATAAGCTGCATTTTATTACAAGTAGATTTATATTCAAGAAAGTGAAAATATGGAAAACAGTTGTTTAAAATTGTGTGTGGTGTCTTTTTTATTTAAACTTACAATTGGTTGGAAACATTATTTCAGTCATATTTAAAAACAATGACAAGACATTGTTGAAAAACACTGGTTTAAAGAGTGACCCTTTAAACTGGAGGCCTTTTGCTGAATCACCTACAGTGATTTCTTCAGACTCAGCTGTTTTTAGCTGCTCTGAGTCATTTCTGAAAGTTTTCCTGATGTGACTCCTCTAAATGTCTCTGCTCCTCCTCAGGACGCTCATGGCTTCCACACACGTCAACCACAACATTTACATAACGGAGGTCAAGACTGGAAAGTGCCTACATTCCCTCGTGGGCCACCGTAGAACCCCCTGGTGTGTGACCTTTCACCCCACCATCCCTGGCCTGGTGGCCTCTGGGTGCCTTGATGGCGAAGTCCGAATCTGGGACCTGCATGTGAGTACAAACCTCTGAAGACCTGAGACACTTGGAGAAGTTTTCTCTGAGGAAATTCACTCAGGAATGAGTCCTGTTAAGGTTTTACTCAGCTGAAACCTCTGATTTTATATTTCTACTGTCATAATTGATTTGACAACCTGCAGAGCTGATAACGTGTGTGTTTCCATGTATCTGTGTCTGCAGGGTGGTAGTGAGAGTTGGTTCACAGAGAGTAACGTCGCCATCGCCTCCCTGGCCTTTCACCCGACCGCTCAGCTGCTCCTCATCGCCACCAACAACGAGCTGCACTTCTGGGACTGGAGCCGACCGGAGCCGTTCGCCGTGGTGAAGACGGGCAGCGACACGGAGCGAGTTCGGTGAGTCGAAGGCACCGTGACACTGTGTCTCTTCACCAACCTGATTTTTTTTTGTCTTATGAATCTGTCGTCTTTTTTTTCAGGTTGGTGAGGTTTGATCCTCTGGGTCACAACCTGCTGACAGCGATCGTGAATCCATCAAATCAGCAGGTGAGTGTGAGGTCTCTGTTTTCTCTTATTTAGGTAACTATCAGGATCAACCCTGAATTTCTCGTACTATGATTCTTGTTCACTTTTACCAGGATAAATCACCGTGGTTACTCATGCTTAACAAGTACAAAAGCACTACCTCTTAACCAATCAGCTCCCTCGGAAAATGGCCTACCCATTCTTGTTGGAGCGTGGATCATGAGAGGAGAGAAAGAGATTTTAGAGATAGATGTAATTCTTTAACTGCCCCCGACACAGTGTACAGAAGATACAGATTTTAGCTCTGCTACATCTGTCAACTGATGGAGCCATGTTGCAAATGTAACGCTCCGCAGTTGGTGCATTTGAATAAATGATGTTAATAATAATGTTCACACATGGCATAACTGCAGAGACATGAATTTATTTATTGTATTTATTTTAATACATAACTACTCATCATGCTGTGACAGTGGGGAAATAATATCTGAACACAAAAGGTGATCAGATGAGGAGCTGAGCTTCAGAATTAATAAAAAACAAAAATATAAAACAAAGGGAGAGCTCTGCCTCAAACCTCTGTGCTGTAATAAAATGAAATTAAGTGATCAGTCATATTGTTGGATGAGTTAATTTGCTTTAATCTCACAAATTTACGCATTAACAGAGTCAGAGTGTGAACGCATTAACAGTGCATTAACTGGTATCACTCTCTTAGTTGATATCCAGCTCGTAGTACAGGCTCCAGGTTTAGATCTTTGAACTGTGAGAAATGAGAAAACACAGATGTAGGTTGAAGATCGCTTTAACCCTGTAAAGCCTGACCCATCAAAAAATAATCAGAAAGTTCAAATTTTTTTGGAACCTAGATGTTTGTGAACCCTTTTTATGATATCCACAAAAAAATAATGCTTTATCATTTCATTCATGATACATGTCTTGTATCACATTTGACACACTGGGCAGTTTTGCAAACTATTTTATCGAAGTTTTTTAGTAAATATGCATTCATTTGATGCACCAAAATACAACTTCAGGCGACTATTAGTGATATGACAATCCTCAAGGTGGGAGAATATGTTTTTTAAAACATTTCTAACAGATTTTTAAAGAAACTATTTATCATGTTAATTAGATGGAGGTCTTTGAACTCATGTATTAAATATGATATGTTTGGTAATAGAGGGTTAAAACTGAAAGGGGACATGTTGAAATCTGGAGAAACACTCTCAGATTGGATCAAAGGTCAGAGGTCAGGTTGAGTTAAGATGCTGAGCTGACGTTTCTGTTCCGTGTTTTTCAGAACGAGGAGGACTCTGAGGTCCCGATGGACAGCGTTGAGATGCCTCACTTCCGTCAGCGCTCCTTCCTGCCTTCACAGCCGGTCCGCCGCACGCCAATCCTCCACAACTTCTTGCACATCCTGTCGTCTCGCTCGCCGGGCGCTCAGGCTGGAGGGGAGCAGCAGCGCCCTCTGGGGGACGGCGGAGGCAGCGTGGGAGAATCTCCCAGCATCCCTCTGGCACAGTACCCGGGTCCTGACCGAGGGCCCCCGTACCCTGGCTGCACCCAGCACCTGGGCATGGTGTGTCTGTGCAGCCGCTGCTCCATCGGTCGGAGCCCCTCCCTCTCCTCTAACCCCGCCCCTCCTGATGTCCCCCCAGCCTCCACCTTCTCCTCGGCCCGCACCGAGCCCAGACAGCCGTCAGAGCGACCCTCCGCCTTCACCTCTGTCTACTACAGCGCCGGCTCTTCTATCAGCACCACGGCGCCCAGCATGGACCCTCACTCCGCCCCCAGACCTGGACCGGACTGGACCCGCAGCCTGCTGAGTATGAGGGAGGGCGGGGTCGGTCCAGGGATGCTGCCCCCGCGGACCTCCTCCTCCTCCATCAGCCTGCTGTCGGTGCTGAGGCAGCAGGACGGCTCCTCTCAGTCCCCGGTCTACACCTCTGCCTCTGAGGGGCGGGGCTTCCCGCAACCAGGTGAGCCCGGAGGACGGGACGGAGCCGGGACCAGCAGCGGGCACCACCCGTTCTGGGACGGCTCTCGCAGTAACACGGCGTCCTTCAGGAATGTGCTGCAGTGCAACCTGAGCCGCTACTTCATGGAGTTCGACCGCATGCAGGACCTGGAGCCGCCTTTAGGGGGCGGGCTGGGCGAGGGGGGGCAGGAGCCGAGCCAAGAACTGCTGAATAATAACATGGACCCCGACAGACCTGGACCCTCCTCTGGTTCCTCCTCCTCCCCCACCATCATCCACTACCAGCCCCCCCTCCCTCCTCCTCCCTCCTCTCACAGCCTGGAGAACAACGTCCCCCCTCCCTCCTCCAGGGGCCACCTGAACCGCTGCAGGGCCTGCCACAACCTGCTCACCTTCAACCACGACTCCCAGCGCTGGGAACGCACCAACCAGGCCTCCTCCACCTCCGCCTCCACCCTGGACCCCTCCTCCTCCTCCCCCTTTCCTCCCTCCTCCTCCCCATGGCAGCCTGAGGAGAGCCGGAGGACTTTAGAGGTCCAACCCTCAGAGAGGAGGGGCCCTCCTGAGCCCAGCGAGCAGCCTCCGCCCCCCGGAGGCGGAGCAGGACCAGTGGCCTTCCCCATCGCCCCGACCCCCAGCCAGGCCGGGGAGCAGACGGTGGGTCTGGTCTACAACCAGGACACGGCGCAGTGGGAGCGGGTTTACCGGCAGGCGGCTGCCGGGAGGTCGGCCGAGCCACCGGAGGCCTTAAGCCAAGAAATGCCTGTTGACCCCCCAGACGAGGACTCCCTCAGGAGGTACGCACCGCCTCAGTCACAGGTTCAGGAGATCAAGTGGTCAAGAGCAGTGGTGGTTTCTCAACCTCTGGGTCAGGATCCCATGTGGGGTCACCCAAAATATCTGGAATATTTAAAATTGAAATAAGTTATAAATATATTTTATTTGATGGATAGACAGATAATACTGATAGAAATATTTTCTTAAGAAATTAAGTTTTTTTCAGTATTTTAAGCATTTTGTATTTGAGCTTTCCCGTAATTTTAGTGTTATGTTTTTAAGAGTTTTAGTGTCGTATTATGTAGTATTATAGTATTTTTTTTAGCATTTTTTGATTATTTTATTGAGTATGTCAGTATTTTGTGTTTTATTATGAAGCTTTTTTTTGTTTTAAACATTTAATTTTCATACATTTTGATATCTCATTAAGTATTTCAGTACTTTTAGTTTTTTATTATAAAGTGTTTTAGTATTTTTAGTATCCAAGCAATTTGTTTCACTTCTTTATTTTTATTTTCCTTGTTTTAATTTAACATTTTAAGCAGTAGACCAAATTTACAGTACAATGCTGAACTTTGTGCTTTTTATTTATTTATTTATTTTTTTATATAATCTTTGTCTATGTTTTTTTTTATTGTTTACTGCTTCATGTTTCTTTAGTTTTCCCCTGGGGAGGAATACATTTTTTTGAATATCTATATCCTGATCAGGAAAAGTAAAATTGTCACCTTGTGCACTAACTCTGGCTCCTTTGTATTTACAACACAGTACATAAAAAGAAAGAAAAGAAATTTATGACGTCAAAAGAGAAGTGTGTGAACAGAGTCCAGTTGCACTAAAGTTAGAAATAAATGCTCTTTCTTATGGTTGGTTACTGTTGTCACAAAATCTGCTTCGTTTCCTTTGAACAGGAGACTCTTGGAATCGTCTCTACTGTCGCTGTCTCGTTACGACATGTCAGGATCCAGAGACCACCCCATTTACCCAGACCCCGCCAGGTATGAAACGCACACGCACACACACACACACACACGGTGTCTACTCTGAGCTCTGTAAACAGATTTATTCAGACCCTTTGAAGATTAAAACCAACCTCTCCCCGTGTTCAGACTGTCTCCAGCTGCTTACTACGCCCAGAGGATGATCCAGTATCTGTCGAGGAGGGACAGCATCCGTCAGCGCTCCCTCCGCTACCAGCAGAACCGGCTCAGGGCCATGTCCTCTTCATCCGACAGCCCCGCGAGCAACCCCTCCAACTCCATGGACAACAGTGACGTGGACTTTGAGGAGCTGGAGTGAGTCTAATACATGTTTAGTGAAGTATTTGGTGTATTTTGGCTCGTTTAGTATTTTCAATAGCCGCTAAATCTCTTTGTGAACAGGGCCGTCTCTTTGCACTAACATATGAACTATTATATCTCTTTCAGATAGAGAGTTTTATTGAAAGATCTGCCTCTAACACAAGCCCACCTCATATTAAAACCACTTTCCTTCTTCAGTCAAACTTGACACAGTTTTCTGTTTTACTTGAGGCTCAATGCTGATAACAGGCGCAAAGTAATCAATTTTGTCTTTTTTTTCATCTAAAGTGAAAGGAGTGATTGGTTTCAAGTTATTAAAATGCTTTCCTTGAAGTGTTTTCTTGTTTCCTAGAAGTGAAGTCTGTATTCAGGTAGTTTTTGTTAAGGCTGTAATATTATTTGGTTGCTGAGGGAAACTTAATGGTTGGAGCTTCTGTGCAGGGGCATATTATCAAAAAGTCTATCAACATGATTGAGACTCTTTCCAAACACAAAGAGTGTTCACAGAGGCGATTAGGTGAGAGTCTGTTATTATTTCAGGGAGAAATCAGCTTAGCAGAGTGAAGCAGGAAACTTGAAAAATATCCCAATATCATTTTTTCCCAAGCCTTAGTTTTTGTTTGTAGTTTCATTCGCAGCCTCCCTCACAGTTTTCTGTTTTTCAGTGATAACGGAGACAGAGCGAGACACAGGACTCCTCGAAACGCCAGGATGTCTGCGCAGTCTCTGGGTCGCTTCGTCCCACGGTGAGTCAGCTCCAAGAACACGTCTCTGCTTCCTCTGCACTGAACATTTCCTCTTTAACTTTAAGAGCCTTGGATGAGCAGCAAAGTTTTAAGTGACCAGTAAAATCCAGACGTCTTCTGGGTCCAGGTTTGGCTTTAACATCTCTTCTCCTGCAGGCGGTTCCTCCTCCCCGAGTACCTTCCCTACGCTGGAATCTTCCATGAGAGAGGGCAGCCTGGCCTGGCCACACACTCCTCTGTCAACAGAGTGCTTGCTGGTAGGCTCACACACACACACTCACACACACACCCTTTGTTCTGCTACCAAAGTGTGGTTTTAGGTTTGGAAACTTAGCACCAGCTTCGAGCCAGACTCTGAAATGTTTGGCAGGAAATCTCCAGATCTGTTTGCGACATGAGGATAAATCAGAGACTCCTGAAGCTCAGAGTCTGCTGCTTTATTTCATAGTGTTATTTTTTATCTGATCACTATCTGATGTGTCAGAAAACCAGCTCTAACAGGTGAAACTCTGTCTTCCTCAGGTGCATCTATTGGGGACGGTCAGTCTGCAGTTGCCAGCAACATTGCTAACACAACGTACCGTCTGCAGTGGTGGGACTTCACCAAGTTTGACCTCCCTGAGATCAGCAACGGTACGGCAGATTTGTTGCTCTGTGTCCTGTCACTTCTGTTCTTATGTTTTAATAATGACTGAAAATTGAAAATAAAAGTTTTGAAAGTAGATGTCGATATGTTTGTTTCTATACTCCAGCCTCAGTCAACGTTCTGGTGCCAAACTGTAAAATCTACAACGATGCGAGCTGCGACATCTCTGCAGACGGTCAGCTGCTGGCCGTCTTCATTCCCAGCAGCCAGCGGGGTTTCCCAGATGAAGGCATCCTCGCCATCTACTCTCTGGCTCCTCACAACCTGGGAGAGATGCTCTACACCAAGAGATTCGGTGAAGACTCGCTCTGACGTTCAGCGTGAACTATGAATCAGTCTCTGTAAAACAATCACTAAATGTTTGAACTTCCCCCCCTCAGGACCAAACGCCATCTCCGTCAGTTTGTCTCCAATGGGCTGCTACGTCATGGTGGGCCTGGCCTCTCGCAGGATCCTGCTGCATCCTACCACCGACCACATGGTGGCGCAGGTCTTCCGCCTGCAGCAGCCTCACGGGGGAGAGACGTCCATTAGGGTGAGACACAGAAAGCGACTCTTATTGACACTGACAGCATGAAGCTCACACATCAGCTTATTCTGTCTTTGGTGCAAATACTAATATGAGGAAATCAAATATCATGTGAAGAGGATTTATGCATCTGATCTAGAAAAAACACCTTAAAACACAACCCCTGAGATAAAACCTGCAGTTTCGCCTTCATTATTTTGAAAATAGGTAATATCAGAGGTCCCACATTGCAAAAACTCAAATTAAGTGTTGATGACTTATTTTTAGAAAAAAATGTCTTATTGAAAGACCGTCTCTATCTGAGTGAGACTGACAAATCATAGGGCTCCTTAAATTTTTCAGAAGAGGCCTCGCCCATGAGAGTTACGCAGAAACACAAACAAAACTGTATGAAACAAACAAATTCTGGGAATGCAAACAAATCCAGGTTTCTTGTGAAGACAGTTTTGCTCCATAAAAAAAATTATATACAGTTTTAACCTCAGATATATTACATACACATCATTTTGTTTGCATAATTTGGTTTTGTTCTTAAGACAAATGATTTTAAAAGCCAATAATTTAGAATTATTTTTTTTATTGCTCCTGTTGGATTTGAGTTCCCAAGGGTTAAAGATCTTTTTTTTTTTTGCTTCTAAAAATGTTGTTATTTTATTTTCCTTTATATTCATTCTGTGGTTTCTGTCGGTGTTTTGGTTTAATTGTCTGGCTAAGTGCCAATTAAAGAACCAGTGTGTTGAAATGGGTCAAAGGACAGGGTTTGCGTCGTCTCTAATGTTTCCATCACCGTTTTTGAAAGATGAAAAACACATAAAAACCATGCCATTGGTGACCCCAAAAGCCTGAAACTCCACTGGATGAGACAACAGAGACGCCGCACACCACACCTCAAACCCTCAGACGTTTATGATAATGTTTCATTATTAAATAGGTCTAATTAAATTGTGCTGACGTATAATCATCCCTGTGTTGACTCTCTCCGTCTCTCTCAGATGGTGTTTAACGTGGTCTACCCTATGGCTCCAGACCAGCGGCGCCACGTCAGCATCAACTCCGCCCGCTGGCTGCCTGACCCTGGGATGGGTTTGGCCTATGGAACCAACAAAGGAGACCTGGTCATCTGCCGGCCTGTGTGAGTGTCTCAAATACGTCAGAGAAGAAAAACTGTGATTCATTCATCTGTTTGCGAATTAATGTCTTCTTAAGGAGGTTATTGGTCTCCTCGTCTGAAGAATGTATTTCTTAGAGGTTTTATAGGGAGGGATTCATAATGAAAACACACCCTCCTCATGTCTCTGTGCAGCTTTCTCTGAATCTTTTTCCGCCCTCATTATAAGAGAGTGAGTTCAGCTCCTGAAGCAGAGTGAATACAGATGTTCCTCTGGTTTGTAGGATTTCCCTCAGATGAAGAGAGCTTCCCCTCCTCCTCCTACTCCTACTTCCCCTCCTCGAGGACGACAGTTTCACTGATGAGATTATCTTAATGTTTCAATCTGAACAGGAAGACTCTTAATTGAAGGAGGTCAATTAGTGCTTTTAATGAGGTTGTGGTCTGTGTGATTCCATGAAGAAATCCCTCCTCTGCTTTCAAGACTTCCTGAATGGAAGTGAATTAACCAGTTGTGTGTGTGTGTGTTCAGGTTTTATCGGAGTGATGGTGAGAGCCCTGCCGAGTCGAGCAGCGAACCTTTATTCTCCGTCAACAACAGTGGAACCAGCCGGACCCGGGGTTCAGATCGACCGGGGTGAGGACACAGACACATGTTTATCACTGCTCTTGTTTCCCACAGGAGGAAAATACATCAGACTGGATTAGAAACAGGAGTTTAAAAGCATCTTTTAGTCTTAGTTTAAAAGTTTTGCGTGAGGGGCCTGTTCATCTGATGGAGAAAGCAGCAAAAGTGTTGCAGCTAATATATTGATGGATAAGTGACGGCACAGTGAGTTCCAGAGATAATCTTTTAAAGAAGGGGTATTGTGGTATCTTTACATAAGCAAAATCAGAAAATCCCCATTTTTCTCTCTCTGGTGTTTTGTTAAAGCCAAAGACTTTATGACAGATGGATTTAGTCTCCACGGTGTCACCTGTTCGTTCCTGAAACAGAATCCGGAAGCAAAACGGCCGAGGTTATCGCTTGGTTAAACTCTTATTTCTTCTTGTTGATGTCACAACATTCCAAAACTCTCAGTGCTTTTTGATTTTTTTTCCTCTTTTTTTTTTTCTTATTACCCTCATTTTAGCCTTCAAACTCTTCTCAGGCTCCCTGTCTCTTTAAGAAAAAGGTTCTATACCAATAAGGTTCTAGAATGTTCATCATCAAGGGCAGAGAGCTTTTTGCCCTTGATGATGTCACAACATTCCGGAACTCTCTTTGATTTTATTATTTTTTTGAATAAGAATGAAAGGCCTTTCCAAAGACTTAATAAAAAATGGCCGTAGTCTCCATGACGTTGGCAATTTATTTTTGAAGCCGAGTTTTGAAACAAAACGGCTGGTGCAGCCATATTGGAATTGGACGGGTCACAAATCTCCACATTAACAGGGCACATGAGCTGGGCTGCGCCTCTGATTGGCCAAGCCTGTATAAATAATTTTTCAGTGTATACATGAACCATCAAAATAGAGTTTCCAGAATCTTTACTTTGGACAGAGTTTTCAGAAAAGAGCATTTTTAGTGATTAAAAACTGGAGCTTCATGGAGATGACAGACCTAGACATATAAAAAACATATATACATTTTACATTTATATATTAACATTTACCAGATACCCAGCTACATGTGGGCATGTCCACAATCTGACGACAGACCTTAGTGTTTGAGGCCCACCCCCTCCAAAGTGCTATGAACCATTTGGGTTCATATTCTTTTGTGATGACCTCATCATTTCAGCAAGTCTAATGTCGATGTGGTGCTGTTTTTTAGAGTGGAGGGTTTTGGTCAGTTTACAGACAGATTCAGGGATTTCTACAACATATGAAAAAGTGGAGGTTTGAAAATCTGCACACGTTTAGTTTGAACATCCAGCGTTGTCTTCAAACAATGGATTCAGTCTCCTGGAAACATCAGTTATTTGAGCAAAAGTTTGAATAGATTCATATATGACGGTGTAACCTCACTCATCGTTTCCTTGTGTTGTGGTTCCTTGTGTTGTGGTTTCAGGCCGAACCGCTCTGGTTGGAGGCTGGACAGAGACATGGGCCTGATGAATGCGATTGGATTGCAGCCCCGTCATCCAGCCCCCTCAGTGACATCACAGGGAACCCAGACGCCAATCATCCAGCTGCAGAACGCAGAGACGCAGACGGAGAGGGACCTATCAGAGCCCAGCAGCTCCCAACCACCAAACGGTACAGACACACTTCACTTCATCATTTAATCCCATGAAATAAACTCACTTCAGCACAAAACAGATTCTCTGTTAGATCCACTGATACTGATTCATGTGTCACTCCTCAGCTGTCCCTCCTGAGACCCCGTCCACCAGTCGGGAGGCTGCAGGGCAGACAGAGGCGTCACAAAGTGGCCAGGCTGCAGACGGAGGAGCAGGTGAAGCTTCAGCAGAGACCAACACGTCAACAGGAAGCACCGGTACTTCTGCACAAACACTAACCGCTCCACACTTTACTCCTCCCTCTCTTCTGTTCCTATGTTTCTGAGCGGGGGCATTACACTGTGATTTATAACGTGTTTGAAGCTTAAAATGATTCAGTCATTTCTGGTCTTAAACACTGACTTTGTGTGGAGACAACATTCTAGAGCATCATGGGTAATGTAGTTTAACATTGTCAAACTAGATAATCTCAATGAGGATGCTTTTGAATCCTATTAGTGTCTTGAGTTGTAGATCAAAACTGATACACTGAAGCAGAGTCTTACTTCCTTTTTACTGCCCTGAAGCATTCTGGGAACTGTAGTTTTGAACCTGACAGGTCAAAGTGCTGACTTCCTGAGCTCATCAGTGTTTTGAATCTTGAACAGTGAGTTTTTGTGACCAATGTTACGTCTCTTTGGTCCAGCAGAGTCTCCAGAGTTTGGCTCAGGCGAGGACGCTCTGGCCCGTATCCGGCGGCTGATGGCAGAGGGCGGGATGACGGCGGTGGTGCAGCGAGAGCAGAGCACCACGATGGCGTCCATGGGCGGCTTCGGGAACAACATCATCGTGAGCCACCGGATCCACCGCGGCTCCCAGACCAACACGGGGGCCTCCAGACCGGCTGACCCCTCCACCTCAGGACCACTCCTCGTCCCCCCTCCTGTGGCGTCTAGCCCCTCTGAGGAGCTGTGGGGCCCCTCGGTGCTGCCAGGGGCCCCTCCCCCCGGTCTCTCTCTGGACATGGACGATGTATTTGACGGGGGCCGAACAGACGACGACTCCCTCCCCGGTCCCTCCTCCTCCTCCCTGCTGTTGTCTTCCCCCTCCTCCTCCTCCTCCTCTTCTCGCAGCCCCCTCCCCAGCGTCGGCGGGGGAGGCGGGGTCAGCCCTCATGACAGTTACCCCGGCGACCCGTACAGCAGGTAGTTCTCCTGCGGGTCGGGGACGCAGAGCGATGACACGAAGGTGCTCCTGAAGCCTTATCTCACAGACATGGGTGCTGCTCCGACTCTGCACAGGGTCTCCCGCCTGGAAAAGAAGGGACACAAGAGCCCCACCTCCCCCCCTCCTCCCTCCTCACCCCCTGAAGCGTGAGTGGCGTCGGCGTTCACTTCTTCTGCACTTAGAGAAACCTGGACTGAAGCTGAAGCGCGATCATTCCTCGTCTACTTGAAGCGTCGGTGCGGCGCTCCTCTCTGGAAAAGATGGAAGACAAGGTTCCTGTTGATCAAAGTGCCATGTCTGAGGAGGGGTGTGTGTGAGTGAGAGAGAGAGAGAGAGAGAGAGAGAGCGTGTGAGTGTGTGTGCGTCTGTGTGTGTTCTCACAGACAGTTACTCCTGATAACGTGCTGCGTTCGGTGCCATGTGATGTTGAACTTTGATGTGATTGAAGTGTTTAAAGTCAGCACTACTTTTCTTTTTGTACCGTGTGTAATTATGACGTGTGACCCACCCTGAGGCTGGACTCGGACCAGGACTTGGACCAGGACTCGGACTCTGGATCATGACCTGCAGATCATGGAGGATGTTACCCCCCCTTCCCTTTTCCTTACACACACACAGACACACTTTGAGAACCAATCTTTGCAGACTTATGGACACCTGAGACTCCTGCATGTCTTTTAATGCTGCAGACTTTCAAACTGAGACGATGATTATTTTATTTTGAAAGGCTGAAGAGGAGGAGAACAATTTCCTGTATGGGGGAGGGAGGGGGCTTGGATACATCATACCCTGCTCCAAACCCCCACCCCTCCAAAAACCCACCAGTTGCACTATAGAGGGTTTGGTGCTAAGAGAGAGTGTGTGCACATGAGTGAGTGAGTGAGTGTGTGTTTTCTGCCGTCACTGAAGCCCAGATCAGGAGCGTCAGAGTCATGTGATCATGTTTTTGTGAGGGTGATTTTGAATATGATAATGTCAGACTCTTAAACCTGCTGAGTGTGTTTCAAACTCTCACAGAGCCCAAAAACACGCACAATGAGAGATTAAAACCTTCAGATTAAGACGCAGCTTCATCAAAATGTCTGAAAAAAACTTGTTGAATCATTCATGTAGGGACGATTCAAACCAGTGAGATAAAAATTCATACTCACTACTTATAGAACAGTAGAGGGCGCCACCTACTTTCAACCCCCTTAAATCTTCCCAGTTAACTGAGTAGAAGCGTACAGACGCGGCAAAATTAGCATTACATCATCTCATCAGACAGCATTAATAAGTTAATTTAAATATAATGTAGAATGAAAATCAAAATTAAAGCCTCCAGATGATGTTTCATGACGTCATGAGTGAATCTAGACTCAGTTTCTTGCACTCTCTTATAATTGTGAAAAACACGTCACAATTCACAGCTCTTGGGTATTTTTTCTACGGTGGCCGATAAGTGTCAGTTTACAAAAGTCACGACAAAAATGCAAATGGTATGACACAAAAATAAAAGAAACAAGGCAAATGCAAAAGCTTAAACATGAATATAAATGCTATAATTGGAATACAAAAGCTACAACAGCTAAAATGGAACAACCCAAATCCATGATTTACTATTTATTACAACATAAATGGAAATGCACAAATACAAAAGCTTCAACATGAATATAAATGAAAATAAAAAACAAAAACAAAAGCCACAAAAAAATAAAAAATCTTCAACACCAACATAAATAGAAAAACACAAAAATAAGAGCTACAACATGAATGTAAATGAATAAAAAATGCTTATGCAAAAGCTTCAGTATGAAAAAAAAAGCTATTGCATTAATTCAAAACCTACAACATGAACATAAACAAACACCAAAGTAAAAGGTACAACGCTTCAAAAAAGCTTCAACAGGAATGTGAATGGAAAAGAAACAAGTACAAAAGCTATTCAATAATCACTAATTCAATAATATCACATTATAAAAATAAATTAAAAAGCACATAACTCATATGTCTTATTGGATGTTTAATACTTTTAATATGTTCAACTTCATTATCAGAGATCACTACACTTTTGATAAAAAAAAACACTTAAAGCTGAACTCTTAAACTTCCTTTGTGGCTATATACTCATTATACTGTGACATTTGTAGTCATGTAATTTCGTTTGCATTCGTGTTGTCTGACACCTACAGGCCACCGTAGTTTTCAGCCTCTTGGATTGATTTTTTGGGTCCCTAGATGCTTCATTATAAAAGAAAATAAATGAAAATTTTGAGTTTAACAGTCAAATAATGCACATTTTTCTGCGTTTGGCTCTCATTGCTGATCCTGGTTATTTCATTCATCTGTGAGCAAGTCAGACATAATCAAGACGAATATTAAACCTTCCTTCTTCCTGTGTGATCACTGTGATTAATCTTAGTTTTTAAAACAAACGCCAAAAATACTTTAAATGATCTGAGAATTATAACTCCTACAGTTCAGGTTTTTCAGGTTATTTTTCCCTGACGTCCTCACAGTTGCACAGTTTTAATGTTTAGAAAAAGCAGATGCACAGCTTGTGTTTGGGACTACTTTCAGCAGCGGATGAATCCACTTCTGACTGCACCTTAAAAGCTTGTCAGTGGGTTTTTCGTGCTGTTTTTAAAGACAGGAAATCTACGTGATCATGACGCCCTCGTGGCTAAGAGCTCTCATCGAAACAAGGTCTGGATGTTTGTTTATGCGTCTGAGCAGGTGTGTGTGTGCGTGTGTGTGTGAAGGCAGAGATGTGAGGTGTGTGTGTTGGAGTGTGCAGTTTTGGGGAATGGGAAACAGAAGACCATCAGAGGAGTCTGATCGCTGTTTTTCCACCACAGGAACTGAAACCTGGAGAATCCTGGAAGGCCTTGAATCCTGAAGCCTCTCCTGAACATTTTAAGTCCCAAAAGAAAAAAAAAAAAAAAAGAAAGGGCAGCAAGTGCCGTTTTTTTTCTGTTGGCTTTGGTCAGTTTGTTGTGTGAGAAACAAGAGGAAAGTGTTGCTAATGTAGATTTTCTGTTACTGTGTTTAAATATTTGTATCATTAAAATAACCGCAGAGCTGCGTCTGCACAAAGAAGGGCTGTAACTTATAAATATCTTCTTTTCTACTAACCTCATGTGTATATACTCACAGGAACATCATTCAGCCTCAAGATTTAAAAAAAAAGAGCCCACGACTTCCAGAAATTATCTTTAACTGTCAGAGATGTAAACAAAACATAATCCTCACTTTTCACACTGATGGTGTTCAACATTTTCGCTTGACTCATCCTATGTTAGAAAATTGGAAATATTTCCTGAAAAAAAGTGTCCAATCTGTGTCAGAAATGTCAACAAGCTTTGGTTATAACCTGTTAATGTTAAGAAAATCAGTTTTTAAAAGGAGGGTGGAGTGAAGCCTCTGTGCAACTTACTGTTCACACACAGACTCACCACAAACAGAGGAACAGGTGCGACTCTGGGGGATTAATGATCCATGAAATACTGAATTTCTCTCTCTTTTGCTGAAAACATGATGTGAAAATCTTGGCTGGAGGTCTTTTATTTCTTATCGCTCTCAAATATGCGGTTTTTGATTTCAAGCACTTCTATATTCTTCTTTGATTCTACACGTGTAACTGTCTTTTACTGTTTGATTGATGATGATTTCTGTTAATTTATGTAAATTTTTATCCTGGATTGGAGCGGTCAGACCTCGTCTAAGTCTGAGATCACCTTAAAGAAAACCTGATGATGAAGTCTGAACACGGGAAAACAAAAACAAAAAGTTTTGATTGATTAAGTTCCTGTGGTGGAAATAGCCCCGCCCCTTTCTGACCCATGTGACCCCGCCTAGCCCCTTCCTCCATTAAGCTCCCGAGGAAGAAAACTTGAATTAATGGATCAAGTGCTCCTTTTTTAACAGCCTGAGAGAGAGAGAGAGAGAGTACAGACCCCCTGCTGCTTTACTATTTTTATTACACACACACACGCACACACACACTCATGTACTGATGGTGTTAGGTTGTGTATGAAGTTGCAGTTTGAGTTTTTGGACCTATGAGGAGCAGCCTGCTCTGCTGCTCTGTGCAGAGACACTGTGTGATTGGAGGGTTCAGAGCTCTTTACCTGTGTGTGTTTTTGTACCTGTGCGTCCTGCAGGTGAGTCCTCCAGGTGAGCAGCAGGTGATCTGAATGCCCCCCCCCCCCATCCCCCACCCTCACCCCCTGGCTTTACTTGATTCATGAACATTTGACAAACCGTGTGTGCAGCTGATCATTGTTTTTAACCTGTGTGTTTGAGGGGGTTTTCAGTGGTGGGCGGGGCTTGTGAGGCCCCTCCCCCTCCTGTGATTGATGAACTGAGCACCTGTATTAATGAAGCATCCGGTCAGAGCTCAAAGTACCTAAAGCTCTGCACAGTTTGTACAGCTGAATGCCATTCTCTGTTTGACTTTTAGACGTGATGTTATTAAAGAGCTTTCAGATTTCACCCTCCTGACTCTCATTCAGCCAATCAGCTGCCTGCATGCTTCGTACGTTAAAAAAATACTTACCTCTCTTTGTGACGGTGCAAAATCTATCCTCAAATCTTTTTCAACCTTTCCTGTCCACGCACCGAGACTAAGGCCTTGTAAATGTGGCCTCGTTTTTTCAAAAATGTCCTGTAACCATAGACTGTATAAAATATGGACGTAGTCTCCGTGACGTCACTCGTCTGTTACTGCAGCCCCGTTTTGAAGCAAAACGGCGGGTGCAGCCATATTGGAATTGGGACGAGTGACCAAACTCACAGCTATTGGGCGCCCGTCAGTCACGTGATCTGAGCTGTGGCTCTGATTGGGAAAGCTCTCGATCTTAATATCTTCCAAACGGCTGAGTTAGAAAAAAAATTCACCCCCCTCACAGTCTGTGCCATTAGCGAAATTAGCGATACAGAGGGGAGACAGAGTTTGTACCAGGCTTTAAATACGCTAATTTGGGCTCCGAAAACAGCCTTTTTTGCGTTCATGTGTATGTGATTTCTGGTTCTTTCAGAGCCAGCCTCAAGCGGTCACTGGAGGAACAGCAGCTTTTTAGCACTTCGGTGTTGTCTCATTTTTTCCGACCGGAGGTTGCCGCTTGCCTGTAACGCGTTTTTAAAATTCTACGAGATTCTAGAATGTTCGACATCAAAGGCATAGACCAGAGCTTTCTGCCCGTGATGATGTCACAACATTCCAGAACTCTTTGGGCTCCTCGACTATTCTCAAAGGAAACTAAAGACTCTTACATTTTTAGGCCTTGTACACGAGTAGTGGAGTATTTTCAAAAACGTCCTCTATCTTTTTTTTAAAGCTCTACACGGCATTGATGTTGCAGTTGCATCAACGGGATTCTAGAATGTTCAACATGAAGGGATTAGAGCTTTCTGCCCTTGGTGATGTCACAACATTCCAAAACTCTCAGAGCATTCTCAAAGGAAACTGAAGAACCTTTGTTAAGACTTGTACACAAGTAGCTGAGTATTTTCAAGAACAAATATCCCCCACATTTGATTTTGAAAATACTTGCAGAGACCTGGTTATTCACAAAAAATTACTGTCCACGTGTAAACGGGCAAAGCCGTCGATGAGTGGTGCTCTATATGGCAAGCCATTTTAACATTTAAAAACTGAGTTTGACTATTTGAAAATAACATCATAGATAATGTATTTCTGACTAGCTGTAATTACATTTTGGATAGTCAGAATTTTAATTCAAGATATCTGTAATTCAGTTTCACCTACTCAATAAGAACGTTACAGATATTCGCAAACACATCCTGCCTATCCACAATTGTCCTTTCAGATATCTACAATGTCATTTTGGATATTCGAAATACATCATTGTTTGCCATTCATGTGTATGGGGTTTCTCATTAAAGATACCCACTACGCCATTATGAATATCCAAAATGTGAATTAAAAATATCTGTAAATTAATTGTAGATATCTGTAATTCATTTTGATTTGTCAAAATTCTATTTAGGGGTATCTTCAATTCATTTCGCCACGTCAAGGTTTAAGTTTGGATATCCGAAAAAAGTAGTTGTAGATATCTTGAATTGAGGTGAATTAAAGACGTTTGAAATTCTAGTTCTGCCTCGTTGATAGCAGAGCGTCCTGCTGGAAACAAACTCTGGTGGACACTCAAAGAACTACAATTCATTTTAACATGGAGCTCTATGGGGACTGACTCACCGCTGGATAAAACCTCTAGTGGACACTCAGGGAACTGCAGTCTACTTTAATATGGAGGGGAAGTAAACTTTTTTGGTAAGCTTTTCACCATAATGATTTATATTTTCAGGGTTTTTATTTTCACTCTTAAGGGCAATAGTGTGACTTCAACTTGTCTTGAAGTTCCAGACAACGGCAGAGATCTTTGGTTCGTGATTTTGGTTTTAATTTTGCACACAGGATGAACTCTGAACAGGAGTCAGATAAAAACATTTGGTCTCCCTGTGTTTCTCCTGAGTCTCCTCTGAGCTCACGGTTCAGAGACTCGACCTCTCGTCTGCTCTGTGTTCACTTTATGTCCCCTTCATATAAAAGTCTGACAATTCACGCAGCCTGTTTATCACCGAGCCTCTGCTCTAAACACTGACGTCATCCTGCTCTCTCTGAGCTGAACACCTTAAATCATCAGGTGCCTGTTTACACACCTTCAAACACTCAGGCTCTGAACCTGATCCAGATCCACAGTCATGGAGTGTAATCGTGGTCCTTGTCCTTTAAATTCACATTTCTCTGTTCATGGTTCCTCCAGCAGGTTTGTAGCTCTACACATGTACTGTCTACCAAGATCCTAAATAATGAGCGCCAAATTGTATGTACTAACTAAAAAATTGCATGTGCTATTAGTAGGTGTGTTGCAGGTGATCTACTATGATTGCGTGCACAGTTAATAACAGGTGCAAAAATGTTGGAATTAGGGTTTTGTGTGTGTTACCATCTATCTCTATGGAAAGTTTAGGAAAGCAAAGTGAATTTAAAAGAAAAATGAAGTTTGAAGCCATAGAGTTGGTATGGAAGAACATCCCAAACAGTTAGGAAGAGTAGAATAGAGAATAAATATGACAACTTAGTTTTGTTGAGATTTTTTTTTCTTTTCTCCCACTATGTTGAAATTTTGAGATAAAAAGTCAACATGTTGGGATAATGAAGTCAAAGCGACAACGAAAAATATAAAAATGATGCAATAAAGGTCATAATAATAAGATTAAAAAGTCTAAATTTTGAGATAAAGATTACAAATTTTGGGAAAGGTCATCATCCTAAGGTAATGAAGTCACAATTTTGACTTTTTATTTCATAAATATGATTATCCCATAAATTTGACTTTTTATATCAAATTTACAATTTCCTCAAAAAATCAGACATTTTCTTTCATTTATTTTTGACTGTCAGAAATTGGCTTCCCATAACTAGGAGATCTTGATTGATGAATATGATAGAGTCAGTTTATAGCTTTTTTATACATCTTTAAAATTATTATCTGTGGTTTTCTGATCTCTGTTGGCTGTGAAAGTTAAGTTTTAATTGTTTCAAAACAATATTTAAGTTCATTGATGGAGGTTGTTGTTGACTCATTTACTGTCTCCCGTGTGCACGGAGAAGTGCACACCAGATAAAGTACTCTAGAAGACATCAGCACTAACTGTGCTGGTGTGTTAGAATGATCCAGATGCAAGAAAATGCAGCGTGAAAAGGAGTTTTTCCATAAGAGATATGGTATGGCTCCTTTTTGTGAATTTTCCCTAAGCTCTTCCAGGAGCTCAAAAATGACATTACTGGATTGATGATATGTCTCGACTGTTTTTATTTCTGACAGTCCAGTTATGTTGACACGCCCACAGAAGATTCTCTCTCTCCCTCGCCTGTCACTGCACCTTTGTCTCCTTCTTGCAGCTGACTTTCAAACATGCTTAACATAGATGAAAAAACACAGACCGCCATCAGTTTCAAGTTTGATAAATGACATTGTGTGTGCTAAATGGTTAGATTTGCTTCTACTCCTCCCTCTATTTTGGCTGTTCTTATAATCTTCATCTAATCTGTATATTCATGGAGGCAGACAATCTAGATGGATTGCGAATGCTTTCTTGCTCATTTGAGAGACAGAAATCTCAGTGCACCTGGTTAGTAACTCAGCTTTGTGTGCCTTATCATGTTTGCACATGTTCATACACTTTAGTGGATCAGGCCCTCAGTGTTTGAACTCTCCCATCCTGCAGCAGAAGTGTTAGTTCTCATAAAACCAGCCCACAGATAAACAGGAGCTGAACTCCTCTCTGTGTTTGTGCTCTGCTCAAATGGAGACTCTAAAATAAGGAAGCAGGAATGTGTCATTACGTCCCACATGTAGCTGTGATCAGAGGAGGCCGGGCAGCAGCTGACGTCTGATGGGGAGACACTCGGGGGAGGAGGGGGGAGGATGTTAATGAGGATGAATGAGGGATTCCTCCGCTTCTTATAAACCTCAGACAGACGCACAGAGACAGAGACGCACTGAGGACGAGGAGGGTCGGTCTGCAGGTCCAACACCAGGACTCACCTCTGAGCATCAAACATCCTCAGGTACGTCAGATTTAACTGATTAATAAAAACTGTTTTTACTTATTTAGTTTCATACAATCAGGAAAGACACTCCTCCTCCCATCACATCTGTTGAATTAACTTTTCATTTCAGCTGGACTTCAGAAGTCATGGCTGAGGTTGGAGCCCTCCAGTGGTTGCTAGAACAACAACACCATCAAAGTATTGGAAAATAATTGAAAACACAGAGGAGATGGGAAAATAATTTCTTAGGTACAAACCTTTAACTTCTAGTATTAAAACTATAGAAATTATATGCTGAATGTTTTTATTTTGACATAAAAATAATCGTCAGGGTAAAATGTTTGACCCATTGTATCTGCTGAGAACTGACTTAAATTATTCATAAAATCTCCCAAAATTCTTAATTCATTCATTTATTCACAATTTATAGCGTCAGCATGAAAAACTAATTTTATTTAATGGTAACAAAATGTTTTGCTTTGTGTTTGTGATTTTTCCCTATTCCTGTGGCTTTATTAGGTTGTCTTCAGGATCATAAGAAATCTATCGGTGAAGCTTTAATTATAGATATCACGTTTTCTGAAAATCATATTTAGTTTGCAGTGTTGTTGAGAAACTAAAAACTAAAATTATAAAAAATGAATAAGAATAAACAAGGTAAAATATATTACATACAGAATTTTATTTTGAAGTAGAGACTAATACATATCCTAATTAAAGCAACTTTAAAATAAAATAAGTCAAGAGTTTAACCATCAAAATAATTATAAAACAATTTACAGCACTGAATAACTAAAAACAAAAAATTAACAATATGAAGATAAAAGTTAAGAATGGATAAAATCAATTAAAGGTATTAAAACTTGATTGATAATTAAAAAATGAGTTAAAAAGCCCCACAAAAAGCAAAAAAGAATTTATAAAAAAGTTTTTGTTTCAGTTTTAATCTGAATGTACTCACCTCCTCTCAGTGCCTCCAACTAGATGTTTATCGTCTTAAAGTGAAACGATTGAAATCCTCTGAATCTACCCATCACTCAGGGGAAAGGTTTAAGCATGTAAACATGTCAGAAATGTGGCTGTTGTTTTCAAACGACCTGAAGCTGGTTTATAGAGAGTCGCAGCGTTAAAACACTAGTCTGTCAGAGAAACAGCCTCACCATGAAACGACCATGTGGTGATTGAAGGATGTTTTTGTGACTGAGCGAACATTAGGTTGAAATTAAATCAGTGGTTGTATCACATTTAGTCCCATTAGACTCAATCTGAGCCACATTCATCATAAAAAAAGAGAAGACTCCAAGACACTGTACACAAAATGTGTTTATTTTTGCTGTAAAGATTGACTATTTGAAAGGGTGTGTATGTGGTTTCTGCTGTTTCCGTGGACGGCCTCTGGTGGACACTCAGGGAACTGCAGTTTCTAATTGTTCGCATGTATTTAACGGCAGTTTCTTTTGTTTAAGCAGAGGCTTGTGTGTGTGTGTCTGTGTGTGTGTGTGTGTGTGTGTGTGTGTGTGTGTTTGTGTGTGTGTGTGTTTTACAGGAAACATGGCGGGCCCATCTAACGCCGACACTAACGCCTCGGCGTGGCTCCACCCCTGTGTGAACGCTTCCTGTCAGCCTCCCATCAGGTCATGTCCTTTCAGCTCTGTTCAGCTGATCCTCATCGTCATGGTAACCGCCTCCCTCAGCGTCATCACCATCGTCGGCAACACGCTGGTCATACTCTCCATCAAGGTGAACCGTCACCTGCGCACCATCAACAACTACTTCCTGTTGAGCCTGGCGGTGGCCGACCTGATCATCGGGCTGCTCTCCATGAACGTGTACACGCTCTACCTGCTGCGGGGGAACTGGCCCCTGGGGGCCGTTCTGTGCGACCTGTGGCTGGTGGAGGACCACGTGGTGAGCAACGCGTCTGTCATGAACCTGCTGATCATCAGTCTGGACCGCTACCTGTGCATGACGCGGCCGCTCAGCTACCCCGTGAGACGAACGGGCCGCATGGCGGGTCTGATGATTGCTTCTGCCTGGCTGCTGTCCCTGGTACTCTGGGCCCCCGCCATCCTCTGCTGGCAGACGTCCGGGGGCCGCCGTGTGGTCCCTGAAGGACTCTGTTACACCCAGCTCCTCGCCAGCCCCGCCGTCACCCTGACAACGGCGCTTCCTTCATTTTACCTGCCGGCGCTCATCATGATCGCTCTCTACAGCCGCCTCTCTGTGGCCAGCCAGAGCCGACTGAGCGCGCTCAGAACAGACCGGGGCACGCTCAGGATGTCCAATCCGTCCATCAAAGACTTCCTCCTGAAGCGGCGCAGCTGGGTGACCAGCGACCCTGGGTCTGATGCTTCTCTGAACCAATCAGACTCCAGCACGCCAAAGCACCGGAGGAACCAGAGAGCGTCCAGGAGTCCAGGTGAGACGTCGGAGCAGTTGGACCTGAATTTGTCTCCTCAGGTGTGTCATTCGCGTGTTACCCCCCGACCCCTCGCCGACAGAGACTCGAAGATCGAGAACGAGTCCTCGTCCACCACCGACCTCCACAGGACGGCCTCGGCAGCTTTCTCCACCTGCCCCAGCTTCAAGTCTCAGGAGCGTCGGAGGCGTCGAGTGATGGCGAGGGAGAGGCGAGTCACTAAGACCATCCTGGCCATCCTGCTGGCCTTCATTCTCACCTGGACGCCGTATAATGTCATGGCGGTCGTAGCCGCTTTCTGTCACGTCTGCATCCCCGAGTCTCTGTGGACCACGGGGTACTGGCTCTGCTACGTCAACAGCGCCATCAACCCGGGCTGCTACGCCCTCTGCAACGTCACCTTTAGGAAAACCTTCTGTAGCCTGCTCAGGTGTCGCAGCAGGAAGTTGCACTGAGCGCATGACCCTTGAGGGCGGGACTTCCTGTCTGTGACCAAATCTTACATTAATGCTCAAAGCCGCTGTCTTAAGAGTTCAGAGGGAATAAAATCAAACTCTAAAACTGTTTAAAGTTCAGCTGTTAGCCATTAGCTGTTAGCATCAGCTGAACGTTGGAGCTAGTTGATATGATAGCATGCTAACGTGTTAGCATCAACAAACTGAAGTCGCAGGAACGAGGACAGAAAACAACACTTGATCACAGGAGACAGTTTATTCAGTGTTAAACAGAGAAAACAGAAACTGATGATTCATTTAGATGTTGTAAAGCCTTCAGAAGCTAACGGCTAACCTGAGCGTTAGCCTACAGTGAGGGTAGACATTAGCATCATCTGTGGTTATAAAGAAAAGAGGAAGGAAAGAAAAGAAAGAAAGTAATAAAAGAAGATAAGTTAAAAATGTATTCTGAATGAGGACAGAGGAGTAAAACCTTTGTTTTTTGTTATTTTTTACAAAACCACAACTCAAAAAAACAAAACAAAAAAACACTGAAAGTCTTTTAAAATTGAAATAAAAGTCTGAAGAAAAGGTTTCTGCTCTTGTTGATCACTTTGCTTGATGTGAGTGTTTCCAGGAGGTCAGTGTGAACGTTGCTCCAACTGGTGAAGATGCGTCATGTTTGGCCTCCACTGTCTGGAACTGACGTCCATTTGTGTAAACTTCCCTCTCCATCCATCCCATAATGTTCTCAATGTGATTTAGATCAGGGGAACACGCAGGATGAAAGAAAGAGAGAGATTATTCCTCTAGGAGAAGAAGAAGAAGTCCTTAGTCTTGTGATCATCATGAACTGCAGCGTTGTCCTGTTGAAAAACTCAGTCATTAGCAAACAGACCAGGGCCCTCAGTCATGAAGGACGCCCCCTGCAACATCTCCACATGGACAGCCGCCGTTTGACGCCCCCGAACAATTTGAAGCTCCTTTGTTCCATTGTTCAGAAAAAGCAGATCATGATGCCCCCCCCCTCCACTGTGCCACCTAGAAAACATCTCAGTGGGATCTCCTTGTCATGACAGTAACGTTGGACGCCATCAGGACCATCAAGGTTCAGTTTTTCCTCCTCAGAGAATCAAAGTCTCTTCCACGTTTCAATGTCCCATGATGCTCTCTGTCAAAGTCCAAATGGACAATTTGGTGGAAGGAGGCGAGGCCTTTGAAGAGGTTTTTGTACTTAAAGCTCTTCTCTCTCAGACGCCGTCTCATGGTTATCAGGCTGCAGTCGACTCTGGCTCAGATTTTTTTTCCACTTGATTTTTTTGTTCCATAACCTTCAGGATCTTTGAAGAAATGCAAAATGTCTCTTACTGTGTCCAACCTCAGCAGTGATGCTATTGCGTTGTAAAAGGCCTTAATTATGTAGCTCAACAATCGACCACGTTCAAAGAGAAAAAGATTTTTTAGCCTGTCATCAGGAGATCATGAAAGTGATTAAAAAAATGATGTTAGATCCACATTTTTGTGCAAAATTTTTCTTTTAAAGTTTGTGGTCCTAAACTTTTGATCACCTGATAATCAGACTATTTACCTTTAATTGTCATTTTCAATAAAATGCTTACTCGGTTTTGTATTTGTCTCTCACTCCTAATTATCCTTTTTGCATTTTCAAACTCTATCATTGAAAAAAGTAAAAGAGCGCAACTGTTCAACTGGTCTTAAGATTTTGATCAGATCTGTGTAAGGGTAACTTTTTTTTACCTTACCTTTGCTCCTTGAGACTTTCTGTTGACATGTTGATGTTTGGAGATTTCTCTACAGAAGCTTCATTCAGACATAATAAACCACACAGAGAGCACGTGTTCACCAAAACAATGTACAGTATTTAATGTGTTCATTTATACAGAGTCATTCTGTAAGTTCAAAAAATAGATTTATAGACAGTCTTCAGATCCATCCAGCCTGTTAATTTTTTACATATTTAAAGGTTTTTAGACTCAAACATCACAGAGAGCGCTCAGAGAAGTGGTCTGAGTGTCTCGGGATGTTCATTTAACTTTAACTAAAAGCTTTTAGGACTAACTCAGGTTAAACTAGAAACTACAGGAGGAGCAATTTTTATCTAGAGAGAGGAAAAACTCTCCGCACTTTGACAGAAACACCACACAGAGTCAGACAAACAGGCCGGGAATCAGACGAGCGTTTTGGAGGAGTCTCTCGGTTTTTAGGTTGATGAAGGAGAGAAGACGATTGTTCAGGCGGAGGAAGAGAAGGAATCCTGTCGTCTTCTGCTCCTTTCTTCATTTTTCCTCACCTCAGTTTGACTTCTTCTCCCCTACACCAGGAACAAAAACAACATAAACTGTTATTAAATTATCTGAATCTCACCTCATACAGAACAATGAACTCAACAACTTCTTCAATTTTTAATCCAACACATCTTTTATTTTGAAATCCGGACTGTGAAATTTAATTGTAAACTTTTTGAAATGTTTCAGCAATTCATGTTTCTCTGAGACTCTGTAAAATTAGTCTGAGAAAACATCCTGAATTACGTCACCTGCCCTCTGCTGGAGGATTAGAAAACTGCACAAAAGTCTTACATTCAGTTTGTTTATTTATTTAACGACATTTTTTACTTAAAAATTAACTTTAAAAGCTGCATTTATGTTCTGACAGAGCTTTCATCGTTTATTTAATCAAGTGTAAATAGTTTCATTTCAAACTTCAGTTTTAAAACATTGTGGTGTTAAAGGAGCAGTTGTTGCATAAATGCTTTTATTTATGGATCTGAATAAAGACAACAATAAAAAACACATGGATAATGATGTTTTGTTTATAATCTTTTTGAAAGCTGCCTCACAAAAACTGTTCCCCTAAGGATCAATAACATTCACTGAACAAAACCAAGTTTAAAATGATTTTAATAATACTTTTCTTTTGCTACATAGAAGTCCAATTCCTTGTATGTGTGTAAATGTACTTGGCAATAAAACTGATACTGAATCTGATTGTTTCAGTTTGGTTATCTTAAAACTGACTATGGGGAGACTCTGTTTATCTGCCTTTTAATGTCACTTTTCTTTTCAAGACAACTTTTTACAGGTTACAATGCAACAAGGTAATTTATTTATTTATCAACATTTACGTAGTGCTGTTGTTTTGAACGTGAAAACAAACTAAACTTTGTAAGTTTTAAGCTTAGTTTAGAAGCTGGTTACATTTGGCGTTACTCAGCTCAGTGCTCTGACACATATCGATACCATTTGTTAATGGATCCTGGTTGTGTCCTGCAAGTGCTCATCTACCAAGCAGAGCAAATGTAACCTTATTCTTTATTTAACTTCATTTTAATCAATCAACCTGATCAGAAAACTAGGTGTTAGTGTTCAGAAATAAACCTTTTTGGCGTTGATAACCTCATCTTTTGTTGGAGGTTATGATCAAGCTTATGTCTAGATATAAGAATTTTTAACTATTACTTTAAAAGTCCTCACACTCCCTTTAATACCTGTGAATATTTAGCATCATGAAATGATGATAGTGCTCATAAGTACATAAGCATTAATAATGTACTTAAGGTATAACAGGGCTGTCAATGTGAAAACTGCACAGACTTAGTGTGCAGATATCTTGTGGAGAAGGTAAATAGAAAGGGTTAGAAAATGTGAATGATGTACAAAAGTGTGAAGACTGTAAATAATAAAATAAAATAAAAATCGAAGCTTTGATAAGATTTCTGTTTAACCTCCTGAGACCTTAGCTTTTGTCTGGTGTGTATTTTTTAATTTCTTCACGTTATTTGGGATCAGTAAGACCTAATAAGTAAAATATCTAAACTTAGTCTTTGTACAAGAAGTTATAGTTATAGTTATATATTTATTTAGTTAATGATTATTAGTGTTCTTGTACATGAGTAGACTACTTTTTTCCACTAATTTGGGTGTAATGTTGCAATATCACCACAAGATGGCGTGGACTGTGTCCCTAAATGTGTCTAATTGGGCAAAGTTTTAAAAGATTAAGTATCATGTCCTCTTATGTGTACACAGAGCTTTAGGACATTAAAAAGCAACAGAATCTGTCACAGGAACCTTGTGCCAACTCGTGACCCTTTGAAGTATTGATCTTACATTTCAACACTGGACAGAAATATATAACATCAGGTTTAGAGAAAACTCAGAGGAATAAATCGAGCAGCAGGACTGAAAGCAGCAAACATCTGTGTGTTGTTACTTTGATTCCTCTAAAATTTACAGAAAGTTCAGGTCTCTTTGGTTCTCACCTCTGGTCTTCTTGACTTTGGGGGAGCAGGGTTTGGACACCTTGACGGTGGTCTGACACTCAGCGTTGAACAGCGCTCTCTTCAGCGTTCCTGACCTACTCTTGGTGTTGGTGGTGGTGTCACAGGGTCCCCAGGGGCCAAACTTATACTTACAGTCACCTGAGGGACCAGAAACATCGTTGACATCTTTGATACAGGAGACAAATAACCACTTGAGGAGTCATTTACAAATAGGAAACTTTAGATTGCTCTTGTATTGATACTCAGAGTGAGTATGCTGCCCCCTGGTGGTCAGATCAGTTATGTCTCCAGATTTTTAAGCAGTAAAACACTGTGTCGTCTGTGTTGGTGGCGTTGTGGTCTTACTGATGTCCCTCTTCCAGTTGCAGGGGATCTTGCAGTGGATCTTGTCGGTGCGATCTTTGCACGTGGCCTCCCTCAGACCCTCGCCACAGTCTCCTTGTTCGGGGACACATTTCCCGTACTGAGTCTCTGCAGGAGAGCACTCCGAGACGGGCCGAGATTTATCATGTTTCCCTCCTGAGGGGCAGAAAGGACAAACAAAACTCAGGGCAACTCAGACGATTTTGTTCGAGAAAGTCTCTGAAATGTTTGGATTGAGACATTTATCTGTGTCTGTAGAAATCTTAAAGTGATGAATATCTCTGTTATGAGCTGTAATGAGCTTGTCTAATCATTTCATGCAGACCAAGTGAAATGACTGTCAATCAAGCTTATTTTATAAAAACCCTTAAGAGGACCCTCTCCCTGGCCCCTTGGAGAAACGGCAAAAATAACCCAAAATACTTAAAGACCACATAGTAGCTTAATCACCCATACATTTATTAAAAACACACAATTCCTGTCTGGAGTGAAGCTTTTCTAGAATGTAAACATAGATAACACTGGGGAACAATTTGACTTTTTTCTTCCTCTGCAAAATTCAATCTGTGGAATTTTGCTTACCTGGAGATTAAGCTGTGTAGAAAAAACTTAATGTGCGTTAAAAAAACTGCCTGCAATTTTGGAATCAGCACAAAAAATCCAACTCACAAATAGTTCAAAAACTTGACGTGATAGAGAAAAACTGAGATCACTTTTGGATTTCACACCCCAAGATTAGTTAAGACCAGCTGTCAGACCTAGCTCAACAAAAATTGTGTTCCCCAGTACAATATATGGAGGCCCATTTTCCCCAGTTGAAATATTTATGAATGAGAAACTGGCTTTGTTGTGTGTTTTTATTTTTGTATATTTTTTCTTTTTCCATATTTGGTTGAAATTTTGAGATAATGCACAAGATGTAAAGTCAAAATTTTGACTTTGATGGAATGTGGCCCCTAAAACTTTTCAACAAAGCCAAGTTCTCATCTTTATTTTTTTTAACTGGTGGAAATTGGCCTCGATGTCCGACAAAAGATGACGTTTGTTCACTCTAATAAAGCTACACGCCGAACATTCTAGAATCTTTTTTTTTTTATTCTTAACATTCCGGAACCTTTCAGCTGAATTCATAGACTGAGTATGAACAAACTAATGTCTGAGAGTCAGGAATAGTTCACTGACAGTGACTGGAAGATTCATTCTTAACATTTCATGACACTGATCAGTTTTTAAGAAACGTGTTCAAACTTTGTGTAACCAGCTTTATGTTTCTGCTGTCATAGCAGACAAACGAGGTAACAGGTTTACTGTTAAAACAGCTTTCATCATGTTTTATGACGTAAATACTGCCACTTCCTGGTCAGTATGAAGATGACTGATGTTCTCTTGAAGTTGATAAATATATCTTTCTATACATTGTACATAAGTTTTCAGTGTAACTCACCTTTGTGTCCTTTGGGTCGTTTGTTGGCCTCGCTGGAGAGCGTCAGGACCAGGACCAGGAGCAGCGTCACTGAGAACAAACCTCGCATTCTGTAGAGACACAAACACAGAGATCTATAACATCTACATCTATGCATGGATAAATAACAGTACAGTATCAAAACTATTATTAGACCACAAATAACTTAGTGTTCCTCCATAGATCTGATCTGTAAAGTCTGTTTATCTACTTCCATAAAACTGAGATGTTTCAGTTTTCAAGTTAAACGTTTACACCTGTGAAGTTTCTTTTCTTGTTTTTTACATTAAATGTAGTAATCAAACTCCATAAAGACACCAAAAAGACTAAAAAAGCAACACATGCCCATGAGGATCCGCTGAATAACTGGAAAGAGAGAAAAAACTGCACCAGGAGTTATATAATGACCACAAACAACCACAGACATACAGGACAGTACTACAAATAGACAGAAAACCAATAAAGGGGGATTTATTCAACTGCACAGACGCTGAATCACTGTAATTAACTGAATAAGCGAGAGAAACAAAACAACCAACAATAAAAAACAAGACCACTCAAAAAAGGCAAACTACAAAAACAGGAGAAAGAAACAAATCAACACCAGGAAATTTAAACAACTACAACAGAGAAAATACTCAGGAAATCACAAGTAAACAGATCGACAATTAAGACACAAAACTTTAAAAACACAGTGTAATGTTATCCACAAAGGCAACCACTCAAAGATTCAACACTAAAAACGTTATAAGTGCAGACACCTGAAAGAGACACCAAAACGACAACAAAGAAACAGTATACAGAGAGACGCAGAACGTTTCTCAGGAAACTAAACTGACAACAAAAGGCAACAAAAACTGATTAAAGCGTCAAGTCCAGGCCACAAACTCAAGCTCCGCCCACTCAACATCAGCTGATCTTAACTCCAGGCAGAGCTTTAAAAAGCTTGATAATAACATAAACACGCAACACCACTAACGACACAAGCAGATCTAAGCCAAAACTGTGTCAAAGAAAAACTACAAGTAGGCAAAAAAACAACTACAATGAAACGAAGTAAATTGTCAAGATAAAATGATGTGTAAATAAATACATAGAGAAGTGAACAGCTACAAAGAGGCTTGTAGAAAAAAAGGGAGATGTGAACAACTACGAAGTATAAAGTTTACGTAAAAAGATTTAGAGACATGAACCACCACAAACAGATGCTCAACAACTGCAAAATAATGTAAACAACTACTAAGAGATATAAACAACTGCAAAGAGGCATGTAAACAATTACAAAAAGATTTTAACAACTACAGCGAGCCATGAAAACAACTACAAAGTTAACTGCAAAGAAGTAGAGATGGGTAACAACTACGAAAAAGAGACGTAAACAACTACAAAGACATGTTATACAACTACAAAGACATGTTATACAACCACAAACAACTACAAAATGCATTTGAGCAACTACAATAAGACATACACGACAAGCAAAAGATGTGAAAAACTACAAAAAGATGTTAGAAATAACTAAAAAGAGACATAAACAACAACAAAGAGATCTTTGCAATAAGAGATGTTTACGATTTCAAAGAGACAAACAACTACAAAGACATGTCAAACAACTACAATGAGACATTTACAAAAACAGAGACGCCAACAGCTACAAAAAGATGTCAAAACTACAAAGAGACGTTTGCAATAAGAGATTTTTACAACTTCAAAGAGAAAAACAACTACAAAGAGATGTTTACAGTAACACAGAGATGTTAACAACTTCAAAGAGATTGAAACAACAACATTGAGAGGTAAACAACTACAAAGAGACGTTTACAAAAACAGATGTGTACAACTTCAAAGAGACAAGCAACAACAAAGAGTTGTGAACAGCAACAATGAGATGAAAACAACTACAAAGGGGTGTTACACAACTACACAGAAGTGTTATGCAGCTACAAATAGATGTTAACCACAACAATGAGATGTTGCACAGCTACAAAGGGTTGTTTACAACTACAAACACTCATGAAACGAGAGGATTTTGTTTTCTTTTCAGTTGTGGGGTCTTTCTGGTCCCTGGGGGCCTTTGCGTCTTAACCTGAAATCAGAACTGACGTCTCTTCCTTTAACACTTGACCCTCCGCTCTGTGATGTTTCTAGAAATCTCCTGAATGAACAGATAAAGACTCTGATCTCTCCTCATCCTAATCCGTCCTCTTTTCCTCGAGCTGTCGCTGTTGCGGGTGTTGAACTGTGGCGTGATCCGACCCGGGCTGTTCGGGGCCAGATGGTTCAAATTTAGTCCAAATGAAATCTGCTCTCTTTTCAGCTCGGCCCCCCAAACCTCAGGACGTTAAGCTCAATAATCTGACTATTGTAGTGGCAGCATCAGCGCGGGGATTATAAAAGTAGGCTAATGTATGCAGACCCTGTTCCTGTCCTCATGCTCTCAGCTGAGTCTCAAACTTTGGTTTTATTTCTGTTTCTCATCATTTAAGAATCTGTCGGAACGAGTGAGAGCAGCATCAGGCGGCAGCAACAACAGCTCAGAGGAGAAATGCAGTGCAGACTCTTGGCTGTGCATTGAGAAAAAGAGAGAGTCAATTACCCATAAAGCCCCTCTCTGGCGCTCTGTTGTTATTGTGCTGAGAAATGACAGACTCCTCTTTCAGGCCTCCATTAAAGCAAAGGAGCTCTTTCACATGTCAGCTGGCAGAGCAAATCCTGCTCCTCTCGCTCCTCTCGCTCCTCCTGCGGCTTTTTATGAGCAAAGAACCGGCTCTCAGCAGGCCTCCAGTCTGTCCTCCATCAATGAAGAAGAGGAGGAGGAGAGGGGGGGAGGAAGAGGATGGGGAGAGGCCAAGCAGCGTCTGAAAGAGCTCTTTAGATTTCCCCTCAAAAGAATACTGATTCATTGGGCCAAAACAAAGCCTCTTCTAGCCTGGTTTCATTTCTCTAAAGCTGAACACAGATCCCATGCCACGTCTTAGAGCCGTGTCCCCCGCCCTGAATGGAAACCTCTTTGCATGAGAAAACAATGAAATCTTAGCGTGGAGAAAAGGAGTGGGATGCTCCCTTTGGTTCAAAACTAGGAACAACATTTAGAGGAACTTCCTCCTGAATCTTAAAGTTCACCAACGCATCCGCTCACAGTTCATCCTCCTCAAAAAAAAATCCTGTTTCTCATAAATGATTCACAGATTTTACACTTCTCCTTCTCACATTTTTCCATCCATAAATTCTGCATCAGAGCAACTTTAAGCCACAAATATCTGCAATAAATCCTGCACAACTCAGTCTAAAGAAACAAGAGACAGGATTTCTAAACAAGAGGTGTGCGATATTGGAAAATACCAAGTAAACAAAATGAAATCAAGAATAACACACAAAGACTAAACTACTGTTTCTGTTCATGTATGAAGGTTAAAAACTAGTTTATCAACAAGATAATCCTACTACTGTACTTACATTTTTTCTGCTTTGTTGTAAAAAAGTTAATTTCAATGTTTGTAGATATCAATGATTATTAAACGTATTGAAAAAACAGCTTGCACATGCTGGTTGATTATTACAGAAACATAAAAATATGTAGGAAATCAGCAACATACTGATCATTTTTAAGTTGATTTTAAGCCTCAATCTCATCACACATGTATTTATCAATGCTGATTCCTACGTAGATCAAACCACCGCTTTCATAAACTCTGCAGGAAAAGTTTGCAGAAACCAAAGGTGCAGTTGAGCTCAGATGTTTTTTGAGTAAAAGAGAATATAATTTTCTGTTTTCACTAAAATGTTAATTTCTAAAGCTAGAAGTTGGGTTTCCACCTGCAGATTTAAAAGCTCAGAGTTAGTAAGAAGCTTCAAATTCATCATGAAGGTTTTTAAAGCTCAACTATATTTATCTGTACTGAGTTATATTAAAAAAAAAATCAACATTTCAAGAAGAAAGTCTAAAATCAGAGACTTCCTTACAAGCTGTGCAGTGATTTTTTAGCCACAAAAACAAAACAAAACAAGAAGCAAAACAAAAAACATAAAAGAAGACAAAATACTTAAAATTGAGTCTGTTTATCTTCCAATCTGAAACATCTCTTGTGAATCTCTGCACAACTTTAAAATCAGATACTATTATTCTCAAATGACTCCAAATGCACTAAAATGATTAAAACCATGAATAGAAAATAAATCATGGCCCGGATAAGTTGAGTTTTTCTTTTTTTCATCACAAAATAAACTTCTGATCCTGAAAACAACAAACGTCCTGACTGTTGTTCTTTGTTAATGCATCAGCAAATCACAGCAAAGGATTTACTCACTTTACTCTCACAACAAACTCTACAATGAATAAATCTGTTCATGCATCATTGACAAGAAACGTTGACAAAAACAAAGAGAAGCAGGACTTCAAAATATCAATTTCAGTGCATCCTTTAAATACTAACTCTAAAGAAGATGGATCTTAGTAAAAAAAAAAAAAAAATGACGACATCGACAATTTCTGGATTGAGTCAAAATCAGGTAGCAGGTGGATTTCCCTCCAATTATATGAAAACACAGTTGGTTTTTTTTAGCTCAAATCTTAAATAAGAATAATTTTACATACATTTATGGATCATAAATTTCCAGAACAGTATTCTTAAATATAAAGATAAATATAAGAAAAGATGAAATCTTACATGCCGGGCTCAGAGGAGCAGCCAGTCGAGCTGTGGAGTCGTCGCCTTCTGACGCTTCAGCTGCTGCTTCACATCCCTCCCCTCAGAGAGAGACAGAGACAGAGAGAGAGAGAGAGAGAGAGAGAGAGAGAGAGAGAGAGAGACATACACACACCCTAAACACTCACTCTATCTCTCATTTACACACACACACACACACCCTCTTACCCACAACCACTACTCACCCCAAAACCTTTAACCTACTTGCAGATTTTACCAAGCTCACCACTGAAAGGAAACACACTCACACACACTCTCTCTCTCTCTCTCTCTCTCTCTCTCTCTCTCACACACACACACACACACACACACACACACACTTACTCTCACCCTTGAGTTTATCATTATCACTAAAGAAACATATGAAGTCATAATGTACTCAAACAATTGTCACCCAAAGGTTTGTAACACATTAATTACACACTTACAAACCTGACATCTAAAGTCTAATGATTTGTTACATAAAGGTTTTTTTTATCAGGGCTGGGACTTTACATGTTAAATGTGATTAATTACAGTAATGTTATCGCATTAAAAATATTTAACGCATATTAACCCTATAAAGCAAAACATATCATCTTTGAAACATGAGTTCGAAGATCTCTATCTCATCAAAATGATAAATAGTGTCTTTTAAAACCTGTTAAGATATTAAAAAAAATGTTATCTACCACCTTGAGGATTGTCATATCACTACATTAAGCTGAAGTTGTATTTTGGCCCTTTTCAAAACGTCTGCTCTCATGAAATCATCCACTTACATATTTTCAGGTAAATCATTGCTTGTTTTTCAAGAAATTGCAGCAAGAATAATATCAGAATAGTTACTTTTTCTTTTTAAATAAGTATTTTCTGCATGAAATAAATGCATATTTACCAAAAAACTTTAATTAAATAGTAGGCAAAGTTGCCCACTGTGTCAAATGTGATACAAGAAATATATCATGAATGAGATGTTAAAGCAATATTTTTTTGTCGATTTTGTTAAAAGGGTTAATAAACATCTCAGTTTAAAAATAATGGAATTTTTGGACTATTCTTTGATGGGTCAGGCTTTACAGGGTTAATTGCAGCTACAGGGAGTTTTGGCTTCTTTTGCTCCAGTGAAAACTCGTGGGAAAAGCGTAGGAAGTGTCCGCCAGTCTTGATTATGAGACCTTAAACAAAACTGAGCTTTGTGCCTGAAGCTTTATAATGACAAAAATTTCGAAGCAGTGATGAAACTGCCAACCAAACCTATGTCGAGTTTGCACGAGAGAAAATCGTGCTTTTTGATAAGTGGTGCCAGGAGTGTAGTGTTAAATCCGTGCAGGATCTAAAGGAGTTAATATTACTTGAGGAGTTCAATAACTGTGTCCCCGTAATGCACATAAACGAGTACACACACACACTGCGCTTCCTCACACAGCGAATATGTAAACAGCCTGATGATGACATCACAGCTCTAATCCGCACACTGAGAAACAAAACAAGCTCAGTTTATCAGTGTTCAACAAACTGTGTGTGTGTGTGTGTGCTATGGCAGAGATGCTAAGGTGTGAGCTAACAGTTCCTCAAACAGAAGCTGATACTCTATATGTAAAGTGTAGAGGATCACCACTGAAAGAGGTCAAAGGTCACTCCACTGACTCTGCTGGATGTAACTATGAGGTTAAACAGATCACACACATCACATCAGTCCACTTAAGGCATCACAAAGAGAAAGGATTATTGTTTTCTCTGGACTCAGAGTAAAATCTGGACTTTTGTTTACATCCTTCAGAGGTTTCTGTTTCCTCTCGGTGGAGAGTCACAGAGTGGTCTGATGGCTCAGTCATGCATGCAGACCTTTGTCAAAGTCTGCAGCTGGGAGCATGGAGCCGGGGGGGGGGGGTCTTCTAGCTCTGCCCCCCTCCATCATCACACGTGTTGTTATTGTTCATCCCTGCTGCAGGACCCTCTGATACTGTGTGTAATGTAGACTCATGATCGAACACATACTCAGTGATTGTTGGTGTTGGTGATCTTCCAGCTGTGGGAGATACTTGATTCTGATTGGTCCAAAACTGTTGATGATGGTTTTTAACTTTTTTTGAATGGTGAGGAGAAGCCAGTTTGAAAATGTTCAAGTTAGCAGTTCTTTTGAAAAGTGAGTTGACCGTAGAGCTCAGAGAAGATCAGAGCACGGACCAGGGTGAGATCAGTAAGTTACACTCAGGAAAGAAAAAACAGTTCACCTCTTTAAAGGCTTCCATTTTGAGGCGTGCAACTTAACAAATCAATAAAAGCCACAAAGCTAGGATATTCAATGCCATAATGATAAATTGTCAAACTAACTGGAACAGTGTGAAGTGGATTGCAGCGACTCCCTTTAGCCAGAAAACTGTTATGATGTATTCATTATGAAAGTGAAAGTAGATCAGATCTCCTTTTTAATGCTATTCTTCTTCGTCTAAGAGCTTTTTACCAAAACCAATATGACAGGGTAGTGTATTCATGAACAGCTATGTAGCACTGTTGTTTGAAACATGACAATAATCAAACTTTCTTAGTCTGTACTATAGTTTAGTAGTCAGCTGCGTTTAGCGCCACTCACAGCCTGGTGCTCTGAGACATGTCCATACCGTGTAACATTAGCAAATCCTGGTTATGTCCTATCAGTACTCATCTACCAAGCAGAGCCATATTAACTTTACTTATGGATTCCCTTCTTGATAACTCCTGTGTATTTTTTCATGTACACAAAGTAGCTTTACAGATTTCCCTGCGACAACAACATTTTATTGAGTTAATAAGCAAATAAACATAAAATTGGTTGGTGGATCTGGATATTTCTGGATGCATCAGTGCTTTGAGTGGTTTGGAGCCTTGAGCTTGCCGTAGATATGCTGACGTCAACCATGAGTCTGCACTTCCTGTTTGGAAAACATTTATACCTGTTTATATTTTGGAATTTATTGTTTTCAGTGCTGTTCTTACAAAGAGTAATTGTGAAATGTTTTTGTGATGAAAGTTGAAATTCTGTTTTAAAACCAAAGTTAAATCCTTGAATGCTAACTGCCAGCATATCAATGCAATTTCCTGTATACGATAGCATCGAGCTAGCACTATGTTTTCTGTATCATTTTTGTTGCATTGGATGGTTTACAACATGTTGGATGCATGTAATCCTTAACCACAGTTTTCTTGGGAAACTAAAGTAATGATGTTGATAGATTTACATGCACTTTAATGTTCCAACAAAGATAAATGCTCCTCTGCTGATAAAGTTTATAGTTTGATTTCTTAAGCTTCATGTAAATGTAAAGAATGATTTTCTTGCTGACTCCTGATAGGCCGACATAATCCAGACTAAAACCCCAATCGCTGCCTTTAAATCCTTGAAGTTTAACAGACCTGTTTGCATCTACTTTATGTTTTGCATGAAGAGTTAGGATGTTTTTGCTCCTTTCAAATAAATAATGAATATATAAATAGATGAGTCCAGCATGTCTGAACCCGTAAATGAAGGGTTTGCTTCTTTAGAATAAGCAGACTGTCCTCACAGGAAACTGTCACTGACATGCTTTATTGCAGGTCACTCAGAAATGATCAAACCAAACAGAAATAGTTATTACTTCAGTATCCGACATTACACCGCCGGCATGAAGGTTATGTTATTGTTATTAATACAGACTAAACCGCTTTGGCAGAATCAGGCTTCAGCTCCTGTTTCAGACTCTCAGCTATGTACACGGTAAAAACACGTCACGACGAAAGCGTCCTGCTGCAGCCGATCACTTTACAGCTCAGAAACAAACGGAAACATGAGCAAAGTCTCACACATCGACTGAAATATCTAAAATCTCTGATGGAAGCAGAGGACCACTTGCTTCTCTTTGATCACCAGCAAACTGTGTTTTTTTTTTATCTCTACAAATAAATCATAAATAGATGAATTCATGTGTCTAAGTTAAATATCCACAGCCTGAACAAACACTTATTCTGTGGAGTGAACAAATACATCCAAAAGGTCACTATAAGCCTGGAAGAAGACACGTTTTCAGCCGCTCTATCTGATATGGCAGAAGCTTCTAGAGCCCCTGTGTTCAGCTGCAGACGCATGAATAGTCAGTGTGTTTATCGCTCAAAGCTGCTGTTGTTCCCGCAGCTCGTCCTGTACACACATCGTGGTCTGTAACACAGGGGTCGGCGCGTTAACGTCGAGGCGATAAAGACACATTCAAAAAGCAGTTTGAGACGACTTAGTGTCCGCACGGCGTCTGCTCTTTAGTTTGGACTCCAGTGGAGGACAGAGGCGTTTTCAGAAGTCAGCAGACCGACTTCATCCACAGCGAAGCAGCATCTGAAATAATCCACGTGATGGTGATGATGATGAGACTACCTGCCTCTACAGCAGAGAGCGAGCTGACGCAGACACACGGACTGTCCCCCGTGTTCAGAAGAGAGAGAGACGATAATAAAAGAAAAGAGCTAAAGACAAACTGAAGTCCAGGACCTACAGCGTCGACCTCAGACCGCCGTCTCCTGGTCTTCTCTCTGGATCATCTGGTTGTGTTGGCGATTCTCCAGGTATTCAGTCAGGCCCGGGTCGTCGGCCTTCTCAGCTCGCTGTTTGGGAGTTTCTCCCTGAAAGAGACACAAACTTGGTTTTAGACTTTACAGCTAACATCCTTTTAGCCTGATTAAGTCAACATGATGATTGAAGGCTGAATAAACCCGTACCTCCACGGCTGAATCGTGCTAAATCAGTCTCGTTAATTGTAACCAGACATGAGTGATCAGTAAACTTGGGTGTGCCACATAAAAAGGGAGCAGTGTGGATCACAAAAATCACGATTTTCTGTCAGAATTAATGGCGAATAGTAAAGAAAAAGTGAAGTTTTTCACACAGACTGAGCAGCAAACAATCATGGAGGAGTTTGAAAACTACCACAGATGGCAAAGTACTCGCATTCTTTACTTAAGTAGAAGTACAGATACTTGTGTAAAAAAAGACTAGTAAAAGTAAAAGTACTAATTCAACTCATCTGCTTAAGTAAAAGTAAGAAATAACATGTTCTGTACAAATGTACTTAGGAACAAAAGTAAAAAACAAAAATGATTTTTTAACTTCAGTCACCCACAATGCCTTTTTTGTTAACACCGTAAAAGGAAAAAAGTTCTAAGCAAACATAATACGATTTTTTTCTTCCTTTGGTAACAACCTGCACATAAAAAAACAAAAAAATCACTGGACACAATCTAGTTTTGCAGAAAGCTAAATTTGGTAGAGAATAATAGACATTAAACTTTAGAGCTGACAGGACTCTCTTAAATAAGACCATGGATGTGGAAGGTCTTGCTTCGCCCTCTCTGTGTTGTTATGGCGTTTACATCTTGTCGTCAAAGGTAGAAACAAGTATTGAGCCAGTTTTGAGAATGTAAGGAGTAGAAATATTTGTGTTCAAAGTAAAAAGTTGTCAAAAAATATGAACACTCAAGTAAAGTACAGATACCTGAAAAATTTAATTAAGTACAGTAACAAAGTATTTGTGTTTCGTAACTTCCCAACTCTGAAAACTACCGAAATATTGTAACAGCAAAACCAAAACCGACCCCAAAATTTAACCCTGGCTACTTTCAGTTACATAGAAAACTCAGACGCTCCTGAACGCACCATCGGGATGCTACTGAGAGTTGCAAAGAGACATGGCATAACTTCATAAGAACAAAAAACAACATTTTCTCCTTTTTTCACTTCTCTTAGGAAAAGCTTTTTTTTCTTTTAATGGTCATATTAGTTTAATTTGGTTACTTGTTATTCCTTAAAAACTTCCCTTTACAAATCTGACTCTGACTGTGTCTTCATCACATGTTACACTTTATATACTGAATGGTAAAAAGTGGCTTTTTTGATGTTCCCTGTATCCCAAACACTAAATAAAAATGTGTCACTGGCAAAAAAACCACAATTCTCCGCACAAAGTTCGAGTGACGGTAAATGCACGGCTGCCACGGATAGTATCGGCGAGGTACGGCCTTATCAGCTGGTGTGAAATAATGCCCTGCTGACTGAAACAATAATGCTCAAAAATCATCAGAGAATATGACGGTCTTGGATAAGTCTTTCTGTACAAAAAGGAACACAGAGTTTGATTTAAACTTTCATTAAAGTTTGACTAGAGAAACAAAGATAAACAATGAGAAATAAAGAGATCAGAGTGTTGGAAACAAGCTTTCAGTCTGGAGGTGAACAGATCTTCAGAATAAATAAATTTACAGAAGGATGAATGGATGGTTAAAGAGATGCTGAGAATGATCTTTAATGGATGGATGCATGGATAGAAAGATTGATAAATTGAAAAAAAGACTGAGAGAAGGAAGAAAGAACAGCCGGAGGGATTGATGAATGTAAACAAAGATGGAATTGGTGATGGTTGGAAAGTGGAAGAAAAGAGAGGAGGATTGAGATGGACTGAGATAAAAAGAAAGATGAGTGGTCAGAAATATTCACAGAAAGAGGAATTAATGAACAGATGGATGTTTAAATGGAAGGATGGATCACATGATGGATGGATTACTGATGGAAGGATGGAGAGATAGTGATAGTGTGAGAAACAGAGGAGGATAAGCTCTGCAGAGAATCTGGGCTTCACACCAACACACACACACACACACACACACACACACACACACACACACACACACACACACACACGAAGTCTTTTCATTGGCTGCGGAGGAGAAGAAGAGGAGAAGAAGAGGAGAACTCAGATTATGGGCTGCTTCCTGTTACCACGGGCTTCACCATGGTGACGGGGAGCAGCGGCCTTTGTGTGCGTCGCAGCGAGGCCGGGGATCCTGCAGCGCCCGCTTTCTCACTGACACACAACATTAATCACTTTAAAGAAGTGGGTCAGATCCTGCAGGAGATCTACCAGGGGGGGCGGAGGGCCACGGCGTCTGGGAACGCCTCTCAGGGCTAAAGGGGACCTTGGGGTACCACAGAGTACCATAGAGTACCAGAGGATACTACAGGATACTACAGGGGCTCTACCAGGGCAGCGGGGACACCTCTCAGGGTTAGAACGATTCCTCAAAATAAAACACGGGAAGACATAAAGAATTTAGGACTCTTGGACACAAAGACCTCGAGCCATTAAGACACCAAGAATCAAAGTCTGGACGCCTCCAAGACTTAAGAGTCCTAGACATGAAAGACACAAAGACTTAAATCTTCAAGGCACCAAGATTCCAAGTTTTGTAATCTTCAAAACATCAAGATTTCAAGATGATGAATCTTTAAGGCACCAAAATTTCAAAATGTTGAATTGCAAGACACACAGTTTCCAAGTTGTTGAATCTTCAAGATGACAAAACTCCAAGATGTTGAATCTTCAAGACACAGTTTCAAAGATAATGAATCTTCAAGGCACCCAAGATAATGAATTTTCATGGTACCAAGATTCCACGATGATGAATCTTCAAGACACAGTTTCCAAGATAATGAATCTCCAAGGCACCAAGATTCCAAGATAATGAATCTTCAATACACAGTTTCCAAGATAATGAATCTTCAAGGCACGAAGATTCCAAAACAATGAATTTTCAAGGCACCAAGATTCCAAGATAATGAATCTCCAAGGCACCAAGATTCCAAGATAATGAATTTTCAAGAGAACAAGATTTCAAAATGTTGAATCTCTAAGACACCTTGTTTCCAAGGTGTTGAATCTTCAAGACACTGAGATTCCTGGATGTTTAAATTTCAAGGCACCAAGACCTCAAATCTTCAATGGAATCTTCAAAACATCAAGATTTTAGGATGTAGAATCTCCAAGATGTTGAATCTGCAAGACACTAAGATAACAAGTCTTGGAATCTTCAAAACTGCAAGATTTCAAGATGTTGAATCTTCGAGACTCCCGGACTTCAAGCCTTTAAGTCTCTGAGACCCCAAGACACCAAGACTTTAGGACTCCAAGACTTCGAGAGAAAAAAAGGCTTAAAGCAGCAATACACCTTGACTTCAAGACACATAGACACAAAGACTTCAAAACACCATGACCGAAAGTCTCCAAGACACTAGGAATTCAAGACTCCAATATTTCAAGGCACCTGAACCTTAAGACACCAAGACTGCGAGACACTAAAAAGACTTTTAGACTACACTTCAAGACACCAAAACTTCATGATGTCAAGACTCCAAAGATCAAGCCTTTAAATTAACTTATTCAAATAATTCAATTAACTCTTTGAGCTCTTGTCCTCCAGCTGTTCCTCTACACTCAGACTGATTCTCCTGTTGACGTCTGATTGGTTGATATCACTCTGACCAAAAACTGAAACAAGAAAACCTTCTTTAGAAAAACTGAAGACCCAGAGGCACTTTATGAAGACAGGAAGAAAGAAAGAAAGAACCTAGGTCACGTTGCTTATACTCTTCAGGTGTGATTTGTTACGCAATGTCTCGCTGGTGACAGCTCACGTGTGTGTGTGTGTGTGTGTGTGTGTGTGTGTGTGTGTGTGTGTGTGTGTGTGTGAGTGTATTTACCTGCAGGTCTGTCTTCATGAGTGAAGCTCCAGCCTCCACCAGGTAGTGACAGATGCTCCTCTGACAGGAGGAGGCGGCTTTATGGAGCGCCGTCTCTCCTCTGAAACACACAAACACACACACACACACACACCATAAAAACATTAGATAACGATAAAATAACTTTTTTTTATAGCAGCTTTGTTAACAGAGGTTTACAAAGTGACATAGACGCTGACTCACGTCTCTCTCTCCGTGATGTCCAGATGAGCTGTGGGCACTGAGGAGAAAAGACACAAACACAGACTGACGTTAATAAAAGTCCAGTTCCCCTCTTTCTGCTCTGGTGGACACTTCAGGAAGTGCAGCTTTTTTCTCATTAGAGACTCTGGTTGATAAACCTCTTGAGAGCCTGTGGTCACGTATGTGGACATCACATTTCTGCTTCTGAAAACAATGAAACTTCTTTTTTAAAAACTTTGACCTCTAAGCCAAAGGGACACTACCTACATCATTTCTGGTGATTTCACAACTTTACATCCACTTCAGTGAAAACGACTTAATTTAATCAACTCTTGTGCAGTTTATCTATAATCTATTACAATATTTGACACTTGCAAACCTCCTTACTTTAAATTTTTATACCATACTAATTTATTTTAACCTCCCAAATTTGACATTCAGTCCATACTTTTGACCCTTTATCTCCTCTATTTGTTCTTAAATCAACTTTTTAGCTCCTTATTTTGACCTTTTGTCTCTAGATTTAAAATATTTTAATGTCTTATTATTTGTCTTTAAATCCACACTTGTGAATTTTTATCTCCGATTATAACTTTTTTAAAATCTTGTTTTGAATTTTGATCTCATTTAAATTTTTTTACTGATAATGCAATATTTTTTACCTTTAAATTTTGACATTCCTTCTGTACTTTTGACATTTTATTTAAACTTTTAATCTCCATACTTACACGAAATGTCTTTTAATCTTAAATTTTTGATTTCTCATTTTGTCTTTATATCTATACTTGTGGTTTTTCATCTCCTATTTTCGACTTTTTAAAAATCTTATATTGAGTTTTTAACCCTTTGGTTTAGACTATTTTAACCTATAATTATGTATTTTAACCATCATGTTTGACTTTCTGTTTATACTTTTGACAATTTCTTTCCTTATTTTAACTTTTTATCTTCTTATTAAGACTTTTTAATCTCTTGATTTTAGATTGTTAATATCTTATTTTGACTTTAAGTCCATTCTTTAGATATTTTATCTCCTAATTTTGACCTTTGTGAAATCTCATTTTGAATTTTTCTCCCCCTTTCTAAATAATTATATACCTTCACCATCAAATTTGACATTGTCCACCACTTTTGACATTTTCTGTCCTAATATCAACTTTTAATGTTCTTATACTGTCTTTTTTATCTTTGTATTGTAAAGTGCTAATCCCTTATTTTGACTTAAATCCATACTTGTGACTTTTTTTATCTCTTAATTTTGACTTCTAAATCTCTGTGTTTAGACTTTTTAACCCCTTATTTCTTCTTGTCTCTCTATTTTTATATTTTGGTCCATACTTTGACTTAAATTAAACTCATGACACTAATGACCAAACTTCCTACACAAAGACCAAGTTTGGGAATTTTACCTATTAGGTCTCAATTATCCCAAACAGTAAGGAGGCACGAAAAGTTCACACCAGACAAAAGCTTAAGTCTCAGAAAGTCTTTCCCACCTGTACCTGAGTGTTGTTATAGAAATGTGAAGTATAGACTCAGGTCAGCGAACAGGTGGGACGTGTTTCCGTCAGACGTGTTTGTTGGGCTGAAAGCTGCTCTGTTCTCAGCTCGTTATGAATGTGAAGCATGTAAAAACTCCCCTAAAGCAGGTGAACACTCTCACATTTCAGGCTTCTGTGAAGTTTGGAGACGAATTGTACAAAGAGTGATGGATGAGTTTGAACTCTCCACTCTGACACACACACACAGAGTTTCCTGTTCGATCAGTTTTCAGCTTTTTCTTGTGTGAGCAGATACACTTCTTCAACTGGAGAAGCCTGTTTTGGTTTAAACTGAAGCAGAAGATGCTTTTTGGTTTGTCTTTCTTCACAAGTGAAATCAGCCAACAAGAGACGGTTGATCTTTTTTAATCATTGAGCCATTTAGATAAAAAAAAAAACAAGTAAAAAAAGAGAGAGAGTCTGGTTTTATAAACACTGAACTATGACCTGAGATGTAGAGAAGATACAGCCATAAATCTGAATCAGAAACTCACAATTAAAATCTAAAAACTCTCAGTGTGTGGCAGGTACATTCATCAGGACTTCTTGTCCTCCTGTTTACTGCTCATAAAGCTCTGCTGGTGGCGCCCTCCGATGGTCACATAAGGAAACAGCTCCTGACTGTCATGCTGAGCAAACTAAACCTCAGAATCTACTTTATGTCATCATGATGTTGTTTCTTCCACTGTTATGAGTTTGATACAGATTATTAAATGTAAATAAATCTTAAAGTTAAAGTCTTTCTTTGGTGTTATAAAACTTTAAATCATTATATCATACTTCTCTGACTCTAAGTGCTTTTGTGTTGAAAAGCGTAAAGGTAGAGTTTCTCGTCTTCAGACAGACATTTTAACTCTCACAAACATTTATAGGAAGTGACTTTGAACGTCTCTCACCGTTGTCGACGAGGTACTTGAGGATCTCTTTGCTGCCGACCTCCACAGCGTGATGCAGCAGCGTGCAGCCGGCGGCGTCCTGCAGCAAGAGGTCTGCGCCCTGCTGGTGGAGCTCTGTCAGCTGCACAACAACAACAACAACAAAGAAAACAACATTAACAACAACAACAACAAAGAAAGAAGCATTATAGGAACAACAACAATAAAGGAAACAAAATTAACAACAACAGAGAGAAACATTACAGGACACACTTAATAAAAAAAGAACGTTTACAGAAACAGCAACAAAGGAAGCAAAATTAATTGCAACCATAAGAAAGAACATTACAAAATTAATAACAAAGAAAGCAACATTAACATCAATAACAACATACAAAATACAATGAACAACAACAACAACAAAAAAAACCCCAGCAAAAATTAAGAAACCAAAATGATCAGAAACAACAATAAAGAAAACAAAATAAACAGCAACAACAAAGAAAGGAACAATTTGAAGGCTACAACCTTAACAACAAAGGAAGCGAAATTAATAACAAAAATAACTGCAAGTAAAGCAACATTAACAACAACTGCAAAGAAAACAACATAGGTACAACAAACAAAGCAACATTAAAACACAAAGAAAACAACATTTTCAGCAACAACGAGGAAAAAATTAAACAACAAAGAAAATAATTGCAAAAAAGCAACTGCAAAGAAAACAATGTTCACAACAACAAAAACAACAAAAAATCATCAACAGCAATGACAAAGAAAGCAACATTAGAACAACAACAAAAAAAGCAAAATTAACAGAAACAACAACAGAGTAAGCAACATTACAGCAACAACTACAACAAAGAAAATATTGAAAGTAACAATGAAGAAAAAAACAAAACAGGTCAAACAGCAACAGCAACAACAAGGAAAACAACAACATAGAAAATAACCAAAAAAAACCAACAATTGACAAGACAGAAACGTTAACAACAACAAAGAAAACAACATCAATAGAAACAAAAAGTAAAACATTAAAAACAAAGAAAAAAATTAGCAAAAAAAACTGCAAAGAAAGTAAGGTTAACAAAAACAAAAAAATATCAACAGCAATGACAATGCACCAACATCAGAACAACAAAGAAAAGAAAATTTGCAGCAACAATGAGAGAGTGAGCAACATTGCAGCATGAACTACAACAAAGAAAACGACAAAAACAAGTAAAAAAACAACAGCAACAACAAGGGAAACATTCAACAAAAACCACAACAACAACAACAACTAAGAAATAACACAAACACTGGCAGCACAGGTAGTGTCAGTGTGAGGATTTTTTTTCAGTGTTCAGTGATTTAGAAACTGAGGTCAGACTCACTCTGTTCAGGTCTTCAGTCTTGATGCAGTTTATTAACTCTGCGTCTGAAAAACAGGAAACAGGAACACTCAGACTTTGAGTCATACGTTCATTTATTCATGTTATTCTAAATTATGCCTTTCTTTGCTTACTTCATCCTTTGACAGCTCATATTATGCTTACACACCATTAGGAATGGGTATAAAAAACTGAGAATCGATTAGAAGCGGCTCCATCGACATCATTAGTTTTTATGCTTATTGATTTTTTATATTATTCTAGAAAGACCTGACCTCACGTCGACTGTGTGATTGTGATTTTTATTTATTTACATCTAGAGACAACACAAGAGATTCCATATTTACATAAAACTCAATATCTCATTAAATTATTATCAATATTCATCCCTATACACAATACAGTTTAACACATTATCCTTTTTTCATACATTATTGATACCTTACTGCACATTATTGCCAACTTAATATAAAAATCAGAGCTTAAACAGAAGTTTTTCTTATCCATCATATATTACAACTAACTCTGTTTTGAGAATTTTTTTAATCCTTTATCATCAGATAATTCTTAACTAAGACTTTTATCATTCGAAGAAATGCAACCAAAACCCACTACTAACATTTGGTCTTTAAATTTTACCCTCAAATTTAAAAAGGATTTTGTTTTTCATTTTCTAAAATGTTTTTATTTCTCTTACCTCTGTCAGGGTCGTGTGAGGTAGCACTTGAGGGACTGTTGGACAGGTGAGAGGGAGCAGGTTAGAGAAGGACAGGTCATTGTTTATTCATATACAAAACGCACACTGAACTCACACACACACACACACACACACACACACACACACATGAACAGAGTTACCTAGTGATGGGTGAGAAATCAGCGAGCGTTGTGTTGGAGCGATGAACATTGAGGATCTTTGCTCCTCTCCTTCAGACACACAGCAGGTGAACATGGACAGGTGACAGGTGAGACATGGGACCAGCAGAGCTACAGAGTCAGGTTCTGTGTTTGAAGGACTTTGAAGCTGAATCAAAACTTTTTTTTGATTTGATGAGTTTGTTTAAAAAACTTCAAAGTGACCAACCAGCAACAACCAATCAGAGCGCGTTCTTACACAAACAGACGTCACATGACTGAAATCAAACAGACTAACATACAGACGAGACAGAGTTCCTTTAGTGTGACTGTGTGTGTGTGTGTGTGTGTGTGTGTGTGTGTGTGTGTGTGTGTGTGTACCTGCAGAGGGCAGTCTTTGATGAGCTCTCAGACAGAGCGTCGACCACAGAGCTGTCACTGGAGATCCTCTTCCTCTGAAACTCTCTCCCTCTGAGAGACGGAGACAAACTTTCAAACAGAAGCAGGTGTGTGTTTTTAACTTAAATCTACCTTTCTCATAGACAGAGAGGTGGCTGCTGCAGTACTTATTCTATCCAGGAGGAGGTGCTCCGCTCACACAGAGCTCACAGAGCACAGGTTTTTCTTGTCTGTTTTAAGAGTTTGACCTTCAGTACTCTGAGAGCTTTGGTTCCTCACCTTGGCGTGGTGGAAGACGGCGTGGTGGGGGACGTTGGCGAGCAGGGGAAGGCGAACTGTCTCTGCTGGTCCTGGTGTCCCTCAGAGTCCACCAGGTCGGGCATACCTGGAGAGGTGCCCACGGTCTCCTTAGCAACCAGCTCAGGGTCCAGGATGTAGAGCTCCTCCTGAGAGATCTCTGTCACGTAGTTCAGGTGTTCCTGGAGGAAAAAGAGGGACCGAAATAAGAGACGCACCTTCACTCTGCAGTAATCAATAAACTGTCTTCACAAAAACCTTTATACAGGAACCTTTGTTTACGAAAAAACTAAATTGATATAACTTTCGTTAACATCAGACTTTATTTAACCCAATCTTTATTTGCAAAAACTTTTGTTAACATTATATTTTGGTTACGATGGCTTTTTTTCCTAATAATTATTACTTCTGATAACTATCATTAATGATAACTTTTGTTTATGATCTTTGATTGAAACAACCTTTGTTTACCATAAACTAAATTTAACACAAACTTTATTAAAAAAAATGTTAGTTAACAATAACTTTTGTTAACTTTCCCTCTTGGTTATAATAACAATTTTCTCATTACTCATGTTTCTGATGAATATTTGTTATAATAACCTTCGGTAATGGTAACTATTTTTTCTGACATCTTTAGTTAACAATAAAAGTTTCTGGTGTCTATTTTTTATGATAAATATTACTTTATATCAACCTTTGTTTATGATAACTTTCTTTTGTGAACTTTATTTGACACAACCTTTGTTAACAACAAATTTTGTTTATGATAAATGTTTTTATAATAACTTCTGATTATGGTTACATTTGTTTATGATAAACTTTATTTGATACAACCTTTGTTTGTGACAACTTTTGTTAAAAAGGTACCTTTATTTATGGTAACCTTTGTTTACAATAATCTTTATTTAACACAACCTGAGCAAACAAAAGTTTTTTGTTTATGGTGTGTCTTTTCTGTCCAGGTGTAGAGAAGCGTCTCATCTCACCTGAGCTCTGTCGATCCTGTAGAAACGATCTGCAGTCGTACCTGGAATAAAAGAATAAAAGAGATGCAGTTTGTTTCAGAGTGTGTGTGTGTTTGTGTGTGTGTGTGTGTGTGTGTGTGTGTTTGTGGACTTACAGTCAAGGAAACACCACTTCATGGAGAGTTTCTGAGAGGACACACACTCCCCCTTCATCTCTTCACAGTCCTAAAGAGGAGGAAGGAAAGAAGAGATGATATCGAGTTTGATCTGTAACTTTATTAAGATTAAAGTTCAGAGATCTGAATCCTGAGACTCAGCAGAGATAACGTCTCCTCTGGTCTTGATTCAAACAGGTAGCTCACCTGGTCCAGGTCGTCCTGTAGACGATCTATCAGCAGGCGACAGGTCTCCAGGTCGCTGTCTCCGGGAACAGTGATCACACCGAGCGGCATCGCTACAGAAAACAAACGTATCAGTCACAAACAAACAAACAAAAAAACAGTGATTCCTCTGATCATAGTTGATGCTCGGTGGATTACAGTCTGACCGGTAAAGGTGGCCACACACTACACGATAAATGGTCTGATTCTTGTCCTGATTTGCCCCTTTTAATGTATGAAAAGTGCTATACAAATAAAGCTTGATTTGATTTGATTTGATTCAACCAAAGCCAGCAAAGGCCTCGATTTTCAGGTGTAACGTTCGATTCTCCTGTAGTGTGGGGTGTGTTAAGAATGATTCTGTCTGGTATGATCTGCTTGGAAGTTCTTGGAATGAGAGATTGCAGATAATGAACATGTTTAATATTTGTGACTAGAAATCCTGTAGTGTGTGGTCTCTTCCAAGAGGTGCCGACCAATCACAGTGTGGAATGTCACGTGTCCAGGAAAGAGCCAATCAAGAGGCGAGCTGACTCAGCTGAGTGACGAAAACGTGACGAAACAGGAATATCCCAAGAAAACATAAGAAAAACCATAACAGGAAGGATAAAGAGAGAAATGGGACCGACATTGCTTCTGTAATAAATAACCTGGTGAATTACCACTAACAGCCACTGAGCATAATCATAACTGTCATCTTTTAGCTTTTGGATTAACCAAAGCTTATCTCATCACTATCAAAGATCGGATTCATGGAGTGAATTTCACCCAACAGATGGTCGGGAAACATTTTCAAAATATTTGAACAGCTGAGGAGGGAACTTGATCTCCCTAACACAGATTTTTTTTCAATATCTACAACTAAGACCCTTTTTGAAGACACAAAAAGAGTGGGACAAACTTCTAAAACCACCCCCATTAAAGAATTTCTAATGTGTATACAAAAAGGGGTAGGAAACTAATATGGTTACATTACAAGACAAATGGGAAGAGGCACACTTAGTCACAATTTGAAACATGTGGGGGGAGTTTAAATGGAAAAATTGTAATTGGATTTTTTAGAACTTCAGAAATACCTTCTAAAATGAGCCAAGTACAACTCAGTTCTTGCTACTACACAAGATTTTCAATTTTGAGTGTGAAGAGCCAGATTCTCTACAGAAGAATCGTTTAGTGTGTGGTGTTCTCCGAAACTGAACACTACACACAACAATAGCAGAGGAGAAAATCGGGTGCCATCTGTCTTGTGTTATCACCAGGTGTGTGGTCTCTAAATATGTGAAGGTTTGAAAAATAGTTGAGTGTGTTTCAGCTTTAACTCAGGTCTGACTCACAGGCCTCCTTCAGCTGGTCTTTGTCGTAGTGCAGAGCTTCGTACGCCGCCATGCTGATCCTGTTCACTCTGATCTGAAGCTTCTCAGGGACAGGCTGCTGACTGCACGCACACACGCACACACACAGAGTTAGTGTAATATTATAAGTGTGTTGGAATCTAATTCAGGTAGAGTACTGTTAAAGGTGTGTTACGTACTCGTTGAGGTGCGGCATGGAGATCCTCCTCTTGGCCTTCTGCACCATGTTGGCCTGGTTCCTCAGGTCGATGTGAATCACAGACGGCGCCAGTTTACACGGTTCCCCGTCCACCTGCATGGGAATGGACTTAAAGGTGGTGAGGGTCACCTCCTTACACTGATGGAGACGCTCGCCGTGACCGCCCACCTGCAGCGTGGCCTGGACACACAGGAGCAAAGGTAGCACACAGGTCAGGTCACCATTACTATACAGGTCACAAACAGGTAACATACGGGTAAACACATTTTGGCACAGGTAGCTTAGAGATGACTTCAAGAAACCCTGAAGTCGCTGTACAAGTAGAATTATAGGTGACCTGAGCACAACTACATCAAACTTACAGGTAAAACACAGGTGTAAAAATATGATCCCAGGTGCAAAATTATACCAAGGTTACCAACAGGTAACACAGGTTAGCTGAACTGAGCATAACCACAGATAATATATACACGCTGACCCCAGGTGACTCATAGGTAAAGACAGGGGTTACAATGTCAAACACAGGTGACACACAGGTGAGCATAGGTGAGAGCATTGTAGCTACAGGTGAGAAACATGTAACTATAGGTGAGAGACAAGTGAGAAACAGGTGAGAAACAAGTAAACAGGTGAGAAACAAGAAACTACAGGTTAAAACACAGTGTTAAGGCAACTGAACACATGAGACCAAGTTAAGCACAGGCAAAAGAAAACCCCAAAACAAAACAAAACAAAACAAAACAAAACAAAACAGCTAACACAGGTAAAATGAGGGAAACCACAGGTGACACAGGTAATAGACAGGAACAATCATCGGTACCACTGCAGGTAACACTAGACTAATCACAGGTAAGAAATAGATCACTGCAGTTTTTTTCCCAAATATTCACTGGTTACACAAGAATAACAGCTAATAGACAGGTAATCACAGGTGAACACAAGTGAAAACAGGTTAACACAAGAGACCACATAGGTGAAAACAGGAGAGCACAAGTAATCAAAGGTAATCAAAAACAAGTGAACACAGGTAATACACAAGTTTTCACAGGTGAACACACAGGTGAAGAATGTGTATTGAACTCACCAGGCTCGTCATGGTGAACCCGATGACCTCGATGCAGCCGTCGTCGTGGCGTTGAGGCTCAAAGTCCTGACTCTCACTGGGGTGACCCCACGGCGTGGTGCCGGCACAGTACCTGCACAACACTCACCTGTTACTGACACACCTGTTACTGACACACCTGAACTGAACACCTGAACTGAACACCTTTAGAGATGCTTCGCATGCAGAATTAACTGTGGTTTCATTTTAAGATGACAGGACGTCTTCAGTCAGGTGTGTTCAGGTGTGTTTGAGTCTCACCTGGGGATGTTGAGGAAGAGGAGGCACTGCAGCTTCATGTCCTGGACTTTGGTGGTCAGGTCTGTCCCGTCACACTGAGGAGACAAAGATACGCCATCAGAGACCGTGACATCATCATCATGAGGTCGTTCAGGTAAAGATGACGGCCTCACCTGTCTGAGCTGATTGATTAGTGACACTTTTAAACTCTCTGTTCTAGTGTTTGGTCAAACTTCTACTCACCACCACTCGGATGTGTTTGGCCAGATCTTTGGAGCTCCCGCTGAGGAAGTCTGAGAAGGCGGTCTGAAATAAACAAACAATGATACAGGTAATTATACAGGTAAATAAACATCACAAACATGTCATCAGAATCAAAAAGGGAGCAGAGAGTTTCCTTACCCCTGCATAGAACATCTTATTCCTGAAGCGACTGTTGAACTTCTCGGGGTTAGCCTCTGAAAAGATGTAGAGAAGAAACGTTAACTCAGAGTGAATGGGGACAAAATAAAGCGACAGGTAAACAAAGAGACAGGTAAACAAAGAGACAGGTAAACAAAAAGACAGGTAAACAAAGAGACAGGTAAACAAAGATACAGGTAAATACCGAGACAGGACTCACCTCTGGATTCATGGAAGCCCAGTGTGACGTGAGCGTCAAAGCCCAGACTGAAGTAGTTGTTGAAGACGTCGATGGGGAGCTGAGCGAGAGAAACAAAAACAGTCATGATGAAACAACAGAGAGCGTCGAAACCAATGTTGTCCAAACTAAGGCCTGGGGCCAATTGTGGCTGGCCATGTAATTTAATGCGGCCCCCAGCTTTCATTTTAATATGTATTAATTTTGTAACTTAAATCAACCATGTTCTAATTGTGTACATTTGCAGTTTCTGTCAGATGCTTTAAAAAAACCTAAATATATCTGGTAACATCTCACAAAAATTTGGATTGTGCATTGGCCACTTTATAAAAAAAAATAACACGTGAGAGGACAAAAGGCTAAAGTTAAGTTATGAAATGGTTAAAAAAAGACAAAAGTTGATGCATAAAATGGTTCAGAGTGCAGGATCAGAAATATTTGAGGTTGAAAATGTTCTTATAAACAAATATGATAAATTCCAGATCCTGATCCTGCCATTAAAAAAAGACATTTTTCTCAGGTTTGGTTTTATCTCGTAAGTCTACAATAATAACCCTGATATACTTGGAGACAGTTTTTTGTTTGTTTTTTTGTTTATGTGTTTTTTGCAGAAACTACCAAAACAAAACAGTTTTAGTAAAAATGGTGCAAACAGAGACTGGACTGTCTGACACAAAAGAGACAGAAGAGCAGAAGGAAGGTAAACAAGAGAGAGATAGAGCATGAGCTAAAGGACAAAACAGGAGCTAACATACTAAGCACTCATTTGTTGCTTTTACTGTAAAGAAACGTGTCCGAAAGAGCCGTCAGCCCTTGGTCATATCCACAGTCAGCAATACGGCCCTTTTGGAAAGTAGTTTGGACACCCCCTGGTCTAAAGGACGAGGAAGAAACCTGAGGCTCACCTTGTCAGTCTGATGCTCGTCCTGGTCCTCCGGTCGAGCCTCAGGGTTCGGCTCCACGTTCAGGTTCCAGCGATCCAGCTGGACGATGTTCCCATCCTCCACGTGAGAGAGGATCTTTGTGATTGGTTCGTCAGTGTAACCCTGAGAGACCAGGATGTAAACGTGTTAACGAGGGGATGAAGAGACAGTTTGGAGAGTTTTCTCAGATGAAGAACTCACCCCGCCCCAGTTCAGAGTCCGAGCCAGGTCGTTCCCGGTCCCCAGAGGAAGAATCCCTACGGGAGGCTGGGGGCGGAGCTTCAACTGATCCAACACGGACAAGATCCAGCCGACCGTCCCGTCTCCTCCACAGGCCAAGATCCTCAGGTTGGGAACTTTGGCGTAGAGCTCCAACCTGAGGAAAGGCAGTCATTGAGTTGAATGAATGAATGATTGAAATTTATTTGCTTCACACTTTCAACAATTGAAGCTACTTTTAAAATCTCAAAGTAAAATTTAAAAATCTTAAAGGTGAACAGTTTGTTTAAAATCTAACCCTCTTATCTTACAAAAAACAAACAAAAACAAAGAACATCGCAGAGGTAAGTGCATAGCAAAAACAACACATGCATTTTTGTTGCTGTAGTCATTGGCACTGAGTACATTGTAACATAATTTATCAATTTACTTTTCTGTGGTGAATTTCAAAACCATAAATGTAATATTTTTGGTCAGAACTGATCTTTGACATCATGATTGCATCTTAAACCCTGGAGGATTAATCTGAGAGAGTTTCTTGAAGCTCACCCCTCTTTGGGTCCTGCCTTCGTCAGGTCAAACACCTGTCGGGGGTTCAGGTACCACATGAAGGACTGGATGATCTTCGCTCCCTAAAAGAGAGAAACAGAAGATGAATTCAATCAGGTTTCAGTCTCTACCTGACAGAGAAAGCAGGAGCGGGAGCGTTTGTGTACCTGGTTTCCTCCACTCTTTGGGTTCACAAACACCAGCAGAGGCTTCATGAGCTGCGAGGGGAGGGGCTTCACCAGGAAGGGCTTCCAGCGGCCATCTTGGACCTGAGAGATGCAGAGATGAGTTGAATCACTTTGAGTGGTGGTGAGTGGTTTGATCTCAAATATCAACGTCGACTCCAGCATTGGTATCGATATTGATCACTACTTGTGCGGTGACATCGACACTTTAGTTTCAGGTCTGTGCTCCTCTCACTCACTTTGCTCATGCGCACTCCGCCCCTCCCCCTCCTTCCTGATCTACAGTGATTGTTGACGCTCGGTTAAGTCACTCAGACAAGCACTGCCTGTTCCATGATGGCAGAGAGGAGCTTTGTTTGGTGTTAGTTTACATCTGAATACACTGCAAAAACTGAAAACTAAGCAAGTCATTATGTCTTATTTTTAGTAAAATTTGTCTTACTATTCTTGATTTGAGCCACATTTACTAGACAAGGTCATAAAAATGTCTCATTTCAAGTTTTTTAAAGACAAAAATGAGGCATCAATTGCTTGAAACAAGCAAAAAAAAAAAAAAAAAATCTGCCAATGGGATAAGATAAAAGATTCTTGTTTTAAGACATCTTTCTAATTTCAAGAAACTTCCCGGGCGAATTCGTTTTATCCCATTGGCAGATTTTTTTGACTTGTTACAAGCAGTTTACACCTCATTTTTGTCTTAAAAAAAACTTAAAATAAGACATTTTTATGACCTGGTCTGGTGAATGTGGCTCAAATTAAGAACCTTAAGACAGTTTTTACTACAAATAAGACATAATGACTTGCTTAGATTTCCGTTTTTGCTGTGTACCGCACAATGCCTGCTGTAGTGTTTCCAGAAAACAAATAAGGTTCTGTGGCAACACCACTAACTTATACAAATGTCTTGTTATTAAAAATTTTACTGGAATTGAAAATGTATACCTGCATAAGATACAAATGCTGAATGTACAGAGATTAACAAATTTATTTAACTACCCAGTGTTAGTTGTTTGCCACTACTGCCCTAAATTGTTAGAACATAGCAGATTTGCTAAATTTTTTTAATGTCTCTGTGAGGGTTAATCTGGATAAGTATTTTTGGTAACACTTTATTTGAAGTTGCATGTATGAGACTGACATGACACTGTCATAAACATGACATGATATCTGTCATTAAGTTGAAGGAGGCTTCATGCATGTATATGAAAGTTGTCATAAAGTGTCCTTTGGTGAATTATGTCGCCTTTTAATGCAAAGTCGATATTGTTTGGGGATGTATTAGGGACTGTATTGTTTGTTGTTATACATGTCAAGTTAGATTGAAAACTTAGTTATTTGCTTTCACCAATGAATAAAAACACTAATTTAAATGCTTGTTTGCTATTAAGCTGCTTTTAATTGATATCAAGGATACTGGCCCGATATTTACTTGGTATTGGGTCGATACCAAATTTTGGGGTATCGCACACCACTGACTTCTGGTGCAATGTTTGATAAATAATCACCTTTGTCTCTGTCATGTACACCTGTGTGTTATGACCTTTGCAGAGAGAGCGTCAGGAGAAACTCTACGTCACACGGCTGAGTTTGTTTTTCTTTTTGTGCAGGTGTTTATCTCTGAATCACTGAAACTGTCTCAGGTGTCTCACCTCCGATCCCTTCTTACTCGACTTGTTGCACTTCAGCGACGTTCTTTTCTTCTTTTTACTGGACTTCAGAGACGTCTGCAGAGAGAAGGATAAAGCGTTTTCACAGGTTTGAGTGCACAGGTGAGGAGGCCTCAGGTGTTTACCTGACAAGTGTAAAATGTACCTGTGACCTGCGGACTCTGATGATCCAGGTGGGAGGGATGATGACGGCGGCGTGAGCTCCCAGAGAGCAGCACTCCTCGATCTGCTGCAGCATGAAGCACGTCACCTTGTTGTGGTACTGAAACAGAAACAGGAAGTGACCTCACTGTGACTCTGAAACACCTGAGAGCTTAAAAACATTCACCTGGTGTGAGTTTGGCTTACGGCCTGTTTGCACCATGAACAGCTGATGGCAACAATCTCTTTGCTGTGAAATGAAAACTTCTGTTGAAATCCCTGCAGGTGACAAAATAAGAGTCTCATTAGCGCTTGACCCTTTCAGAATAAAAGCCCTAAGAGATGTTGCTCACCTTCCCACACTGTCGACACTTCCCGGTCTGCCGCCTCCTGTGGACCCAGTGATGTCTCACCACGTTGGGCTGAAACACACACACACACACACACACACACACACGGTTATAAATCACAGGTTTATTCCACACAGGGTTAAAATCTACTTGAAAAGAAGCCAACCTCTCGAACAGCTCGAGACCCCGGCTCTCTGAACGACGGCTTACACCTGAAGTTAATCTGGACAGAGAAAAGAGAGGCTGTGAGGATGGAGAGTAAAGACCTCAGATCAAAAATGGTCATCCAGATTTTACCTTCTCCAGCTGCTCCATGCACATGGTGTGAACTGAGATCTTACAGCCCGCACATTTCTTCCTCCCCACAGACTTTTGCTGCAGAAAACAACAAGTTTATTTCAGCTTCATACAGACTAGAAGCTCAGCATTTTACAGAACAAGATCTGTATAAAGTCAGAAACTCATAAGGCCCATTACTCAGAAAACCAGAGTGCCTGTTTGCCAGAAAACTTGTTCGCCAGAAAATCAGAAGGGCCATTGCTCAGAAAATAAGAAAGCCAGTTAGTCAGAAAATCAGGAGGCCAGTAAGAAAAAAATAAGGTCTATTATTCAGAAAATCAGAGGACCCTTTAGTCAGAAAGCCTCTCTGTCAGAAAATCAGAAGGCAAGTTAGTCAGGAGGCCTGTTAGTGTGAACATTAATCTGGATTTGAGAATGTGAAGTAAATGGATCTTCAGATTAACTGGTTTTCTGTTCTTCTTCTTTCTTCTCACCCATGATTTTTTGACTAACAGGCTTTCTGGATTTCTGACTAACAGGCCTTCTGGTTTTATGAACAATGAGCTCGCTGATTTTCTGTCCACTGTGTCCTCTGACTAACAGGCCTTTAGAATTTCATACCAACAGGTTATCTGATTTTCTGACTTAAGGGCTTTCTGATTTTCTAATAAACAGGCCCTCTAGTTTTCTGACTGACAAGCCTACTGATTTTTTGACGGCTGAGCTTTCTGATTTTTTGATGGCTTTTTGATTTTCAGCCCTAAAAAGATTTTTAATTCTCTGACTAACTGGCTTCCTAATTATTAATTAGGGGCCCTCTGATTTTCTGACTAAAGGGCCTTCTGAGAATTGAGCAGATCAAGACAAGAAGGTATGGTAAGTTTTAAGATGTCATTGTTGACACATGATATGATATTGTATGAGACCATAATAAAGGATATGATTTCATATGAAATAAAAACAGATATGATACACTTGAGATCTCTAAGGAGCTATAATGTACGATTGAATATGGTGATGAATAACAGCGTTTGATATGGTTTTTAATGCTTCACACATTAACCTCCCTCCAGTTATATCTATAATGAAACTCTATTAAAAACAAATGTCCACACGCAACAAGCGACTGGATGCTAAAATCAAACACTTCAGGATCACAACAAAGTCTGTAGAAGTTAACTCAAATGTTAGATCAGTGGTTAAATTTATAAGATAAAACAAATTAATTAACAGTTGTAACAGTGAGACAAATATTGTGTCTGACCACAGGGGGCGCTGTAACTCACCAGTGATTTAGCGATGCAGTACTGCTCCCCAACATAACAGAAATCTCCAGACCCGCTGGTCTCAAACCAGATGTGGTCTCCGAACTGAGCGTTTTCCTACGACAGAAAGACAGAAAGTAGATTTCTAAACATCCAGATTGAAAAAGACTTAAAATCTCAGTCAGGAGTTATTTACCCTGCTGCATTTCGATTGCTCACGTGCTTTATATTTTCGTTCTGCTCTTTTTATTTTACGTCCTTGTGTGGGATAAATAAGTTAGTGACTCACGCTCCAGTCGACAGTGCTGATTGGTTCCTGAGGGGGGTCGGTCTCTCCAGATGTCAGGGTGTTGGGCTGAGTCCCGGCGTGCTGCAGGCCCGACTTCGCCAGAGCTTTCCTGAAAACACAGAAAACCAAAGATCATTTAAAGAGACTGATAAAGAATCAGATAGTTTCTGTTTTTCCAGGTATCAACAAAGCCCTGACTTTATCATTTGTTGCTTATCAGAACAATTTCAGTCGTTAAGAAGCATAAATACAGCCATAGCCATAGCTGCTTTTTCCTGCTCAGGCGTCCAGAGACAACAGAACAAACACATAAAGCAGGTTTGTTCTTTGACCTTAGCAACAGAGGAGCTGTGATCAGGACTCGCTCTCTCAGAGCAGACATGTGGCTTTGTTAGCGACGGCTGCTAATGAGCTTCAGCTCCATGGTGAAGGTTTGCGTCTGCAGCAGAATGTCAGACTGACTTCAGGTCAGTTATTCTCTCTGACAAACCATCAGACCCTCGACATGAAACCACAAACCTCACACAATTATATGACACATTTCTAAAACACGTCTGATTCAAATTTAAAGACCAGTTGAAAAATTGCACAAATTTATATCTTATACTTTTGAATCTTAAAAATGTTCCAAGTAGAGTTACAAAATGCAAAAAGAAAACATTGAGCATGGGCCAAAAAAAAAAAAAAAGTGTCTACATGGCAATTGCGATTTATTGTGCTATTATTTTTGGGTTCCCCATATGTTGTTGATCTCAAGAGCTTTATTGTTGAAATTGGTGACTTTTTTATCTAAAATCATTTATAAGGGGGGTTAAGTATGATTTTTGTAACAAACAAACACACAAACAAAAGTCTCAGAATATCATGAAAAAGTTAAATATTTTTGGTCACTCATTTCATAAAGTGAACCCAGGATATAATGGTAAAAACCAAGAATAAAATGTCTCATAAAATTAGAATTAGAGTATCAAATAAGATTAAAAAAAAGGTGTATTTGAAACAAAAATGTCAGACCCCACAAAAAGTTATTCCACTTTCTGACTATTTTCCAAGTTTTCTCCCAGTTTTCGCCCCTTGTCACTCATTTTTGTCACTTTAAACTTCTTTTCATTGCTACTTCTTGCTGTTTTTGCCACTTTGAACGTTTCTCTTGCAAAGTTAGTTTTCAACTATTTGTCTCTTTGGTTGAGCAGGGATGAGTGACACTAATTTAGAGCATAAAACATATACTGCAAATTTTTTTTTAGGTTAATCATTGCACTTTCTGCGATTCGAATATTGCAGCAGTAGTAGAATTAATCTAATTTGCAATTAACTGCCCAGCACCCAGTTTAATTGAGGTAAAATGATGAGGTCTGATGGTGGACGTTGTTTTCTATGTTGATGTTTTGTCAGAAAGTTGCAACCACAGCCTGTGTAGGATTCTAAACAGACTTTAAGACACACTCAGTTAACGTCAGTGGTCATTTGAGAGGTCAGTAACCACGTACAGCAGGAAGCTACTCCAGGTCTCCAGGTGGGCGTCGTAGCCGTGGGCCCCCAGTGGGCTTGGGGCCCCGGGGCCCCTGTAGAAGGCGGGGTGGTTGAGGTAGTACACTGAGCTCTTGCGGCAGGGCAGTGGGGGGCCTCTTCCTGGCCAGGGGCTCCCAGCCTTAGAGATGGTGGAGATCCTCCGCCTCCTCGTCCTCTGGCTGGAGGCACGGTATCGGCCGTAGGGGGCGGAGTCTCCCGCATAGACCTGAGAGGAGTTCCTGCGTAGGCAGCGAGGGGCCCGGATCAGGGGCCGCGACGTGGATGGAGCCCAGAAAGACTTTCTAATGGCCTCCAAATCAGAGGAGGAGAAGTTCTGATCTGAGGAGCGGGAGGAGCTGTCCCCCTCCTCCGTCAAATGCTCGGCCTCCGACAGATGGCTCTCCTCTGATTGGCTGTTGTCTGTTGAGTAATCGCTGCTTTCTTCATCTCCGTCTGAGTGAAGGCTGCTGGAGCGTGAGAACAACCTCCTGTTGATGACCCCACCCCTCACCTCCACCTGATGCTCCCCTGCTGGTAGCCCCACCCCCAGACCTCCTTCTTCCTCCTCCTCTTCCTCGGCCATCTGGATGAGGCTGGCGAGCAGCATGGACGGCCCGAGCAGGTGCGTGTCGATGGTGCGCAGCTTTCCCACCTTCTTCCTGCAAACGGCGAACCTCGGGTTGAGGCTAGGGGTGGTGGTGCTGGAGCGCCGGCGAGTGTATCCCAATCCTCTTTTGTCTCTTGAAGTCTTCGCCAGACGCCCTCCTCCTGCGCTTGGCGGTCCTCCTGGGAGCTGGACGCTGGAGCGCCTCCTCTGGGTCAGGGTGGAGGACGGGAGCCCGGCGCTGGATCTTCTACGGGCTTTGCTCGTTGGGATGGCGACGCTGGGCCTCCGCTGCTGGCAGGCTTTGCCCTCAGCCTCCCCCTGAAGAGCAGACTCCTTCCTCTTAAAGTGACGGCGGAAAAACATATCCATGACGGACGCTGAGGGAGGAGGACGACTCCTGAAATGCTCCTCTCTGACTGTTGAGCGCAAAGAAGAGTTAGCTTGGACTCAAACCACAAGATGGGGCTTGGGAAGATTTTTATGTATCTTGAGAAATTACACATAAGGTTTTTGAGTTCAATGCAAGTTATTTAAAACTACAACACATCAAATATTAGTGTAAGATTTAACCTCTAAAGAACTATTGGACCACCTCTCTTTTTCCCGCCATAAAAGAAAAACAAAACAAGACACTTTTGAGTTCTTTTATGTTCTGGAGAGAAACCTGAACATAAGCGTTTCCTTGATCATTATCCCCGTAAAACATTTTTTGAAAACCTGTGGTCAAAAGCTTGGCAAAGTTGATCAAAATGTAAACAAGAGGCAGAGGAAATTTCAATCACACCAGCAAGACTGCTTGGGTTGGCTGGGATACACTGCAGAAAATAACTTAGTCTTTTGCTACATATGCGGACAAGTAAGTTGACTATAGAAAAGATAAGGTAGTTCGTTTGTAGGACTGAATTTCTTCTACCTTCTAGTCTGTGAATAAATCAGGAGATCTGCTCTCTGGGTGAGTGGTAAATTTACCTTGATGTCAACCCCTGATGATGCACAGGCCAAGTGAAATGTACTGTTTGCTGTGGGAGATAACAGCCAATTAGAAAGTGTTAATGTTACATCAAACAAATCAAAGTCCTATGGCTGGCATGAAACCATACTAACTGGTTCAGGAACACATTTTTTGGCTCTAACCAAATGGAGAATGTAAATTTTAGATGGAACCCAAAACCAAAAATGTTAAAATACTGATTCCTCAAGCTCAACTAATCAATGAAATGCTGAGTCTGCAGAGCGTTCAGTGAAAGTTTCCCGTCTATTGTGTCTCTGTGAGGAGTTGTTGTTCCTGTTTTAACTCGACTCTTACAGAGAGACATGAATTATAAAAGACTCAGAGGAAAAGCGAAGGGGGATCTCCACACAGGTGGGAACAGCACGACAACAGGAAGAGACAATAATTAAGGCCAAGGCTCCCTGCTGGCTCCACGCCCATCGAACAAAAACATGACACCAGTAATTAGACTGAGATGACAACAACACACACTGTGACCTCTCATCGCTCTCATAACTCAAACAGATAATGCACATGTTCGTTGAGGTGATCTCTGTGCAGTGTATTCAAGAGGTAAACACAGTAGTTGCTGATCTACCTCCACCTCTGTCTGCTCCTTTTTTTTATTGGTAGTGGTGTTAGTTGAGGTTGAGTCAACATCCAAAACAATACTCGTGACACTCAACAACAGAAACAAACTATGTTGTGAGTAGATCAGCAATTCTTGTGCGAGAACTGAGAAAATGACTGAGGGCCGACGGCTCTTATAGACATGTTTACTAAAAGTGAAAGTTACAAATGAGCGCTCTATTGGAAAACTATTTCTTTTGAGTGGTTTCTGAAAAAACAAACAAACAAAAAATGGTTAAGTCAAATATGCTTGTGCTGTTAGTGCAGACCTTTGAGATAAAACCAAACCTGGTTCTAACAATTATATGGCAGGATCAGGATCTGGACTTTATCACGTTTGTTTATACGACAATTATAAAAACATTTTCAACCCCAAATATCTCTGATCCTGCATTCTGAACTATTTTTTGCTTAAACCTTTGTCTTTTTTTTGACCATTTAATATCTTTAATTCAGTTTTTTGGTCTTCTCATGTGTTTTTTTTTTTACCCTACACAATTTGTGAAACACATTTTGCATCATGCCAAATGCAATTAAATGTCAGCTGTAAAAGTTGTTGAGTTTTTGCAGATTGTACAGAGCTTTAGCTTTATAAAGTTGCCTACGCACAGTCCAAATCTTTGTGAAACGTTACCAGATATATTTAGATTTTTTTCAAGCACTTGACAGAAACTGTAAATGTAAACAGTTAGAACGTGATTAATTCAAGTGACAAAACTAACACATGGTAGAGATGAGAGCTGGGGGCCGCTTGAAAATAGATGGCGGGCCCCAATTGGCCCCCAGGCCTTATATTGGACACCCCTGGTGCAGTGGGTCATGCTGGTGTTGCAAATATTACTAATTAAGATGTAAAGGCAATATTTGTGTAACACTCAGTGACACAAACAAACTCTCTTGTTATTGTTTTGCTGCTGTTACTGTGGTGGTTATAAAGAGAGACATTTTAAATAGGTTTTAGTGCCATGGGTTTCATTTTTGGCTGTTTTCATGTTATAAACACACAGGTGAGTATGAACGCCTCCTGAACAACAGGTGACCCATCTCTCTAGTCTGTGACCTGTCAGTTTATCAATTCTCGCGCTCTGATCCCGGCTGTTTTTTTCAGGGTCACTGGGTCACCAAGCTTATCAGCAGGACATGACGCCACGAGGAGAAGTAACACAGAGGATTAGTGACTCACAGGACACTGAGCCGCAGGGAAACCTCTCTATTCATAGACCTCCTCACTCTCACTCAGCACACTCACCTGTAACCACACCTGTCCCTCTACCAGTACCTGTCTGAGCAGATGAGAGTCACAGATCTCAGGTTTCCTCCTCATCAGACCTTTCAGCACCGGGAACCTGACGCTCAGCTGCAGGGCCTCAGGTACGAGTTTCAGGGTGAAACACCTGAGGATGTTTTATTTCTTCAGCTTATAAATAAGTCACTGTGGGTTTATTTTGAAGCCTCTGCATGACATAAACTCAGATTCTGAGCTACTGCTTTCACTACTGTCATGTCAGAGCGCCGTCTACACCTCTCGCTTGTCATTTCAACCCATTCAAACACCAAAATGCACACTACCAAAAATCGATAAGAAATGGTCCAATCCATCAACATCATTTGCCTTTTTTCCGAAAGGTGCCATATCATACAGTTAAAAGCCATTTGATGCAAAAGTCTGATGTCCCAAAGTCACGAATGTGGCTATTTTTCCTGAAAAAACATCGACACCGGGATCATAAGTTTAGGCCTGCCGAAAGTCCCTCTTTCACATGGCATGTGAATATGCAAATGATGTTGAGCTCTCCCCGCCTCTTTCAGGAAGTGCTTTCAGTTTCGTGTGAAAAAACCAAGCGGCAACCTCCGAAAACAAAGAGGTGCTAAAAAGCTGCTGTTCCTCTAGTGACCACTTGAGGCTGGCTCCGGAAGTACCGTAAGTCACGTACAAATGAACTCATAAGGGCCGTTTTCAGAGCTGAAATTAGCGTATTTAAAGCCTGGTACAAACTCTGTCTCTCGTCTTTTTCGGTTATTTTGCTAACGGCACACACTGTGAGGGGGGTGAATTTTTTTAACCCGGCCGTTTGGAAGATATTAGGATCGAGAGCTTACCCAATCAGAGCCACAGCTCAGCTCTCGTGACCGACAGATGCCCAATAGCTGTGAGTTTGGGCACTCGTCACTCGTCCCATTTCCAATATGGCCACGCCTGCCGTTTAGCCTCAAAACAGCGCTGCAGTAACAGACGGGTGACGTTACGGAGACTACGTCCATGTTTTATACAGGGGAAAAACACGGGCAAAGTTGATCCACCAACAGAGTGAAGACATGGACTGTGTCTCTCATAAGCGCAAAACAGCTCAATCCATATAGAGTCTCCCTTCATGAATGTTCATCTTTGTAGAGCTGACAGAGTGAGCACATTATGGTCATGTCAGCAGCAAAATAGAAGGTATATAAATATAAGGTGAACCAAGACTACATAAATAAAAGCAAGATCCCGGCTCTTTCCTTACTTCACAGGTGTTTCCCTTGTGCAGATTAAAGACTTTAACATTCCTGTTGAATTTCTGAGACAATGTAACAGTGATGGTGAACAATCAAAGCAGTTTTATCTGCGCGATTAAGTCCAAGATCAAAGTAAATCTCAACTGAGTCTTGACTCCTGAAGTGTCATTTTTATCACAAGAACACAGAAGACTGGCTGATTTCTGCTGTGCAGCTCATATCTAGTGCACACGAGGAGGTTCATCCATGTATGATATTGACTGTGTAGTTCGTCAGAGGAAGCTACAGGAGGCAGGAGGAGGCGGAGCAACTGGCAGACGTGGTTGCGTCACTTCGTTCTGGTGTGTGTGTCTGCGGTGGTGACGCCAAAACCGGCTTGATTTCAAAACAGCTGCTTAAGGAGAGATTTTCAGAGGAAGGGAGCGAGTGAAGAGAGGATGGATTTTTTTCAATACGAGGGGGTGTTGAAGGCCCATATTTTCGTTAGTAACACATATAAAAGTGGATTTTACTTGATAGGGCACCTTTACTGCCTCCTACGTTGATTGTTTACATTACGCCAGAATCAAATCTTATCAATACACATCCCTACAAACATCTGATCCTGCAGACGTCCTACGCCTCATACTTATTATGTTTATCTATTCTTTGACTTCAGTTTGATAACCTCTGCTCCTTCTGCCTTTTTTCCATAGCCTATAAACTGAGTTGTTATAATACAGTTTTAAACATTTGACTTATTTCAGTATTACTCCTCTCTTTGGTGTACAAAGCTTTTTCACAGAAAGTAAAAAAAGTTCTCTGTAGTTTTGTCTGTGTCCATCCAAACCTAACATCTCTATCAGTCAGTAAATACAGACCACCCTCTCTCTCTCTCTCTCTCTCTCTCTCTCTTCTTATGTTTGTCATTGTTGGTTGGACCAACAGCAGCAGACGGTCTCTCAGCTCGCTGTAATGAGCAGCAGGTGATAACCGTGTGGACAAACACTGATAAGCAGCAGCAGCAGGTTATCACAGCGAGGACAGAAACACACACAGAGAAGAGGCTGGACATGAACTTTAATGAATGAATGAATGGAAAAAAAATCATGTATTTGAACACATTATTATAATTTAGCTCCTTCTGTTTGAAATCTCTTTATCAAATACTTTCCCTGCATGTCTCAGTGATGTCAGAACAAATTAAAATATCAGTTTACATGAGACGCTCTGAGTTTGTGCTCCAGACTTCAGGTAAACATTTCATGAAGAAAATTACAACAATAGACCAAAAGTGCTTTGAGCAGTGGAAACTGAACATACAACTCTAAAAGAGGTGGTTTGTGTTGTAGCTCAGTAAAATGTAAACGTCTCCACTGTGTGCTGTGATATGTTTTCTGTCTTTTCATTTTCAGGATTTATAATCCTCTCTTATTTATTTATTTATTTATTTATATTCTACAGTCCAAAACATTTCACTAAGTTTTTATCTGAGCTCATCTGGAATAAGCTGCGCCCCTTAAATTTGATTTAATACACACCTGTACTCCTCAGCCTGCTGTAAACAAGTGAGTCATTTATGATTTCTGCTCGCAGTGAATAACAAAGAGCAGAACAGGTCTTTCTTTTTCAGTGAAATAAAGCTCTTTGTGTTAAATCTACAACTATCTATGACTGTTCAATCAATCCTACCCCCTGTACGTTACTACGACACACATGTAATCCAGACAATCACGCTAACCTTGAACCTTTTTATATTTATATTAATGTTATTTTGGTTCACTATCACTGTGCAAAAACATGTTACACCTTATGTGCACAGTGTGCTGTGTCACCAAATATACATATTACATTGCTCTTTATGTAAAAAAGCAGCCCTCAGCTACTTTCCTTATACAAAACAAAGCTATTTATTGATATTAGGCTCTTTGTGCACATTTTTAACTTTTTAATCTTTTTTCACTATATCTTTTTCTTGACTGTGTACAGCTGTTCTCTAAATGTGTGCAATCTGTGATCCTTGCTGCTGTAACACTTTAAATTTCCCTATTGTGGGATGAATAACGGGATTATCTTGTGTGGCTAACAGGAGGTCGACATCCTGATAAGTTGTTTCAAAAATGTTTGACCCAATAAAAAAAAACAAGAATTGTGATGAAAAAAGTCTGTTTACATGGAAATGCTGAGGGACTGAAAACACTGTAGTATGCATGCCAGGCCTGTAGTTGGTGACATAATTATAGATATTGTTTATATGACAACTGCTTAGAGGCCAAATTAGAGGTGAGCTGATCATCTGGTGTGTACATTGAAAGCTCCCTCACTGATTGCAGAAATGGTACAATAGATGTACATTTTGCTGGAAAGCAGTCAGCAGATTCAGCAGCACAAGCACAACATGGTAGTCCACCATTAGTACTGCAACCACACATTACACTGAAACCTCTGGCTCGCCATTTACAGGGGGAAAGAACATTTCCGTGGAAAAGAGAGGCCAAAATGCAACAATACTTTTGCTTTTCATCCTAAAATCGTTGTCATGTAAACGGCCCCTGAAGTTCAACCGCAGACCCTTCTCCTGTATCTGAGCTTATTGAAGCTGCTTTGGTTCATCCCGTGCTACAGTTATAGGATGTTTTCATCTTATCGTCATATCCCGTGGTCTATAAGGGTGTGTGCTCACCGAACAGATTAAACAGATCTTTTACTGCAGGACTGCAGGGCTGCAGGGTGGGATCTGGTGCAGATCCGGATCAAACTGTGAGTATGTGGGAGGCTTCCTCTGACCTGCTTTTAATGACATTATCATCAGGGCTGGGTCACTGGACTGCTGACTGTTTGATGCTCGGTGTGACACAAGACAACGGGTTCAAAAAGAGGTCGCAGGTCAAGTATTGTGGCAGTGTATGGATTAATACACAAACCTGTGTTCAAACGTATTACAGGAGCGCGTTTCACACCTGCGGTTTGATTCTTATAGTTAACAACATAATGATAATGCAAACCCTAGACTGTATAATCAGAGGACGCTATGACAGTCAGCTCTGACTGATATGTCCACAAAAACTGCTCCCCCTGGTGGCTGGCTGCAGTGTAGGTCAAAATCGCCATCTCCCCCTGCACTCCAGATGAAAATTGGTATAATTTGAAGAAATTAATACACCTCGTAGAAATGTTTCTCACACCTTTACGTGTGTTGGTATGCAGATGTTATTTGGCTGCGTTGTGTTCATCTCTCCTTTTTTCATTACTTATTAGGTGCTAAACACCAGGTTATGTTTCACTTTAAAGGTGGAGCCACCAAGCTGTCCATTTTTTTAAACAGTCTATGCCTTTAACGCTAACAGCAGCCTCAGTCTTAAAATATGAAGCTGCAGTTCCTAAATCCTCAACTAGAGGCCGGTTACAGGAACAGCAGAAACCACATACACACCCATTCAAAAGGCCAACCTAAAGCAGAAACAAATGTGTTTACCGCCTGGTTCAAAACTGAAAATTAGTCTGAAAGGATCATATCTCCATCAACACACTTAACAAGGGGAGTAGTTATAATGAGTTATAAGCAAATAGTTATTAGCTCCAAACAACATCTATAAATGATACAGGCAATGGTTGTAATGCGTCAGACTATTTTTAGTATGTTTGTTCGCTGCTTTTGAAAGTGTGTTCACCTGTTCTAGCGTTTAGAGTAATTTCTGAAAGCCGGTTTCCTGTCGTTGATTTTAGAGTTGCTCGTAAGTTTTACTGACCCTGATTTATAGTATTTATTTCTTCAGTTATTTGTCTAATTGTCTGTGAAGTAGAGGTGCTATGGGTCATCTGAGTCAGAGGTTCAGGATCAAAGTTTAAAGGGTAGATTAGCGATAGCCTGAACCCCACACTGCCCCCTGGTGGCTGTGTCCTCAGTGTATGAAAACTTGAGTCAGAGCCTAATAAAAACAGTTTTGTTAAGCTTTTAAAGAGTCTCTAACTTGTCGCATTTTTCTCTTTATTAAGTCTTTTGTCAGTCTATCGTTCTAAATTTCTGCTTATTTTTCTCATCTCTTTATTTCTCTGTTAAGAACTGTTTCTATAAACAAATATGAACATATATGAGTTTCTATTTCAACTTGGAGAATTATCAAACAAAAGTATTTAACTGGTACGATAATAGTTTTTTTCGGTCATTAAGCAGCAGAAAAAAACAGAATAAGAGTTCATGAAAAGCAGCACAGGTTTCAGAAATTAAAAAGATCATTACTTTACCCTGTGACGGAACACGTTTAAAGAACATCAACACGCTAAATCAAACTCTGAGCAACAACATGTGGCTCTGAATGAGCTCAGGAGCGTAATCTGCTTCATTCAGAACAAGGTTTTAACAAAGAGGTCACCACAGGACAAGCACACACACACACACACACACACACACACACACACACACACACACACAGAGGGAGAGAAAGAGAGAGAGGTGGTCCAGCTGATATAAAACTACAAAAACTACAAAAGTCGTAGAAGAAATTACAAACAGCGTGAAACACATGGAGGTTTTAAGAGGAGAGTTTAAATCAGTTTAATACAACCTGAGAGAGAGCGTCAGACCGTCCTGATGAAGAGGAAGAGCTCACTGAGAGAGGAAGACCGTGCGTGGGAGAGAGAGAGAGGAAGAGAGAGAGAGAGAGAGAGAGAGAGAGAGAGAGAGAGAGAGAGAGAGAGAGGCTAAGCTGCTGATTTAAAATAACTCTCTCTTTCTGGGATCAGTCTCAGACCTGTGTCTCTGCTCTACCTCAGACCGAACCAGCTGACCCAGGATCAGCGGATCCTCAGACCTGATCCTGGAACAGTTTGGTCCCTTTGTGATGCAACTGGTCTGAAGATGAATGGAGCCGCTGAACCTCTCCAACATCCCAGAATACTCTTCATTAACACTTCAAGGCTGAGGCTGTGCTGCATTATGGATCTGATTAAACCACAATCAGAGTACAGGAGAGACAGCTGCATGCTAATCTGTACCAACAACAGCTTTTAACCATCGACTTTACACCATTCATACACCATTTATACACCATCTAAACAATACACCATCCATACACCATCTATACAATATCCATACACCATCTATACACAATATAAACACCATCCATACATCACCTATACACCATCCATACACCTTCCAAACACCATCTATACACCATTTATACACCATCCATACACCATCTGAACACCACCCATACACCATCTATACACCACCTATATACCAGCTATATTTGATCTATGTACCATCTATACACCATCTGAACACCAATTATACACCATACGTACACCACTCAGGCACCTTCTACACACCATCCATACACCATCTTTACACCATTGATGCACCTTCTATATACCATCAATTCACCATCTATACACCATTTTTTCACCATTTATACAAATTCTGTAAACAAAATCTATACACCATCTATAGATGATTTATGTGCAATCTATACACCATCCATACACCATTAATGTACCATCTATGCAGCATTGATGTACCACTCTACACATTCTATACACTCTGTATACACCACCTATACACCAGCAATGTAACACCTGTATACTAATGACCATACAATCTATACACCAATAAACATACCACTTACACATCAACAATACACTATTTAAAGATCCTTTATACACCTATTATAAACATTTTAATACCATTTGTTGACCATTTACACACCATTAAATCAACACTAACATTAATCTAAAAAAAAAAAAAAAACTACCTACCATCTATAAACTATATAAACACCATCTAAACATAAAATATTTTCCACCCATAAACCATCTTATAATTTTGTCGGTTTTTTTTCTCTGTTTAACTGAGGCCTCTCTTTTTCTGTCCCTCCCCTGACTCTGTACATTACTCATCACTCAGAATCTGCAGCTCTCCTCTTATGTTGCTGTGGAGTCAGCTGCTCAGCAACAGGTCAACATTTCCTCAAAGATTTTCAGGTTTTGATGCTTTTTGCTGAATCCTCTGCAGCAGGATTAACTCATTGCTGATCTCTGAGTGTTTTCTAAGACACATAAGAACACTGAGATTAAAAATTCCCTGAGGCTGCAGCTCCAGATTATTTTCACCATTGATTACTCTGCAGATGATCTGAAATCAACAGAACAGAATAAGGGAAAAGCTTTATTTATTTTACTTAATAATTGGTTTGTAAAATAATGAAAAATATACAGAGATGTGAAGCATCACGATGACCCAGAGTCCACCTATGACATCACTATATTACCAGCAGGTGTCTAAGGAGACGTAAACAAAGACGGCCGTCACAATGACTTCCTGGTTGATGTTTCTGAGCGTGGAGACGGATTACCTGAAGAGGATTAAAAGATCAGCAGCTCCTGACCTGGATGGAGTGAGACCGACCCCCCACGAGGTCAAAACAACACCTCCACCAACACCTCAAACACCACCAGCCCCTTCAGAGCTTCACCCAGGGGGTTATTAGGCTTTAATCTGTAACCTCTGCAGCATAAAGCCTGAACATTTGGTACCTGTCTGAAAAATAAGACCCGTATCTTCCTCTGTACTCCAGCACACTCACACACCAACCCTCTGACCTCAGATTAAACCTCTGATCTCTGATCAGACCCTGAACACTCTGGGTCTGCCGCTCTGAAACTGATCCTGACGCAGTGAGAGTGAGGGATCAGCTTTCAGACACACACGGAGACAAATCAACTCGTTAACGAGTTTAGATGCAGGGTCGGTCAGCAGGATGTCAGAAAAATCAGATTAATAAATGTGATCAGTTACAGGTTAATACATGTGATGAGATTCAGTTTTAAATGTAATAAAGTTTGTATCAGTTATTGTTATAAGGTTCAGATTAACTGACGTGGTCATCTTCAAATTAACACATTTGATCATGTTCAGATTAATACATGTGATCAGATTCCGATTAACTTATGTAATCAGTTTAAGATAATTACATGTAGTAAATTTCAGATTAATTAATGTGATCAGTTTCAGATTAATACATGTTATCATATTCAGTTTTAAACATAGTAAGGTTTGCATTAATAAATGTTATAAGGTTCAGATTAATATATGTGAAAAGTTTCAGATTAGTTCTGTTTATTGCAATTCACTTTAAAGTATTAGAGTTCATAGAGGGAGACAAACATTTATTTTTTTATCCTGTTAACCACCATCATCAGGACTTGAATGTGTGTGTGCTGCCCTCTGCTGGTCACATCGCTAACTGCACCCAGTTTGTTTTTTTCCTCACTGTGTGCAGAAATAAAGTTCTTCCATTTTGGTATATTATCCAAAATCAGATTTTCAGCTAGAAATGTCCTCTTTTGGCGTTTAACCTCATCTATTTCTGACCTTGAACCATCCATGCCTCTCATTTTTTGCCTGTTTCATGCACTTTTTCTCCTTCTCGTCTTGGTCAAACATCATTTCGACTTTCTTCCTCATCCTCCTATTCCCCAAACTAACTCTACTCTCTCTTTCTTCTCATTCTCTGTCCCTCACAACTCTTCCTTCTCTTCTGTCTTTCTCCTCCTCTCCTATTCTTGCTCCCACTCTTTCCTTGTCCCAACTTCACACTGTTACATGTTCCTTGTTGTTTCAACATAAAAATATGATGTAAAGCCTTAAAGTTCTATGTTAGATCAAAAAATAAATTTTCAAAGTTATCCTGATTAAATTAGATATCATGTCAACTCTTATCTTAGTTTGATTAATTTAGACTTGTTTGTTAATTTAACTTCTTCAGGTAGTTGTTTGAAATAATTAATCCATTTCAACCCGCTCAAACTTTCCAGTTATGTTAACCTTTTGTTTTTATTTCTCAAAACTATTTTTGTTTGTTGACTTAACTTCTTCAGGTGATTGTTTAGAATATCTTTAATTTTTTTTTTTTTTACCCCTATTGAATCCTTTGATTTTGTAAACAGTGGAGTGGAGCCAGTCTGTGCTGATGACACCTTTTAATGTATAGCAGGGTCTCATGTCCACTGTGTACCCTCCTCACAAATGTTGTGACTGTTAGTCACTTGAAAGATGTGGCTTTGCTAAACAGCTGGGAAGGGCTACCCTACTTTTCAGGTTGACATAGAATTTAAAGATGAAATATATTTGTTACATAAGTAAATAAACAACAATTTAAATAAACAAAAGTGCAAAATTGCATTGTAGAGTGTATGTTTTCCTCCATCTACTCTTCTTTCTGACTCCTTCACCTCCTCTTGCCCTTTTCTGTGCATCTCCTTCCCATCGCATCCTTTCTGTTCTCACTCTCTACCTCCCTTTTCCTCCATGAGTTACTCCTTCCCTTCTCATTGTTCCTCCTGATTACCGTCCTCCTCTTCCTCTTTTCCTTTTGTTTCTCTCACACAGTTCTCCTCTTCCTCTTCTGGCTCCCTTCTTCTCTTGTCATTGTGTTTCCTCCTCCTCTTCCTCTGGATCTCTTCACTAATGATGCTACTCTCTCCCTCCGTCTCCCTCTGCACCTCCTTTTACTCCTTCAACTCCCTCTGGATCCTCCTCCTCTTGTCCTCCTTGACCTCATCTTCTTCATCTTCCATCCTTTTTTGACTCTTCATCGTCTAGTTTCGCTTCATCCCTCACTCTGCCTGAACCTGTCCTCCTCCTCCTTCTCGTCTCTCAAACATACCACCATCCTCCTCTTGTGACCCCCTTTTTCGCTCCCATCCATTCTCTGCCTCCTCTCTGTGACCTCCTTTTCTCTTTTAACCCCCATCCAAGGTTCTCCCTACTCTTCATCTTCTTCCTCATTACTCCTTGCTCCCCTCTTCTGGAGCATCTTCTCCTCCTCCACCTCCTTCTCCTTCTCCTCCTCCTTCTTTTCCTCGCTGAGACTCAGAGTCCCTCCTGGACCAGACTATTTATAGAAACAGGGCAAGAGAGTGACAAAGATAGGCCAGGAAATGGGTCTGTGTAATCCCTGGGACCTCACACACACACTCTTCATACACACACACACATACACACACCAAAACACACTCACTATCTCTCTCACACACACACACACACTCAGGTTTCACCTCATGAATACGTCTGATGTTCAGAGCGTAAACGATCGTCTCTGACTCGACTTCATGAGCTGGACTCAGTTTCCTCTGAGGCTCTAAAACTGGACGATGCTGCAGCCTATTTCCTGATATAGCTGGGCGCGCACACACACACACACACACACACATGCACATACACACTCTCTCTGTAACACTCACACACACACGGGCCTCTACCTTGAAACACTAGCCTTCATACCTTTCTTGTACACCTACACAATACACCTGTTCACCTGTTTTCTGACCTGATTATAACAATGAGAGGGTTTATTTTTAAAGGGTCAGTCCACTCAAAATACAAACACCACATACTTGCGCACACAGACTCTTTGGTGTCACAATTTAAGGTTTAGATCTGGTTCCAGATTTCAGGAAATCAAAAGTAAAGAAGTGTTGGATCAATGACGTGACACCTACTCTACCTGTTCAACTGAGTTTTTCCACTAAAAAACCCCCTCAAACTACATAAAAAGACAATATGCATGTCTTATACCTTCCCCATAAACAAAACCACTCAAACTTCTTGGAACATTTTAATTGTTGATCATTTTTCTGCTCTGAAGTGTCAAAACATCATGTGGGGCAACTGTTTAGTCTTTGGAAAACCAGTTTAAAATCACTTCAAATCAATTTAAATATATCCGTTGCTCTAGTTGGCATGATTACTAACATGTTTTACATTCACTGACACAATGATGAAACAGTTGTGCTTATGTTTTCATTAAAAACAAATGTTGTCTGAATATGTTCATGTCTGAAATATCATCTGGGGCGACCGTCAAGAAAACACAATTTTGGGACTTTAATTTTGAAACCAGGATTTCATCTGACATACCCAATGAAACACCTGGAGGGTTATTAAGTCTTTCTCATATTTGCAAATAAAAATATTTTTTAACTACTGTAATGTATTAACCACGTCTGATAACTGAAGCTTTTTATTGACCTGAACAATAAAACTATTAGCTCCCTTCATGGCATAATTTGGACATTTTTGGTGACTTCTAGACGTCAAACATTATTGATAGCCTCTCACCAAAGTCACTGCCTGTAGACTTTTAAGACAGAGTTGGCTCGAGGCATAAATCTGGGGAAAAGGTCCCAATGAGCTCAGTGGCCTCCAGATCTGAGCAATACCTGAAAGACTCTACCCCGGAAAGAGAAATCCCTTTAATGAGGAACAATCACACCCGTCTCCTCCATTATGTCACCTTATCACCTGTGACAGGTGGGAGACCTGCAGTGACATCACTGATGGGGGTGTGGCCTGTGTCCGACTGGAGGAGCGTCAGTGAAACAGAATAAGAGCCGGAGTCAATTTCAGACGGCAACATTTGATCTGTGGGTGAGTGTGTGTGTGTGTGTGTGTGTGTGTGTGTGTGTGTGTGTGTGTGTGTGTGTGTGTGAGAGAGTTGATGGACAGATAATGTTCACAGTGACGTGGATTAAACGGACACAGACAGACGGAACAAGTAAAGATCTTAAAGACTCCCCTACAGATGAAAAGTATATTATTGCTTGTAGGTAGAAGTGAAGTAGATTTACAGCATAATAAAATGAAAAATGGTATTAAGGTATTTCTCTAAAAGACCTTATCTCATTTCTATTTTCAAGATCCCATGACCAAGAAAGCTGCAAAAATAAACAATACAATCAAGTAATTTGTAAAATATATGGATTAAGTCTTGGCAATTTCACTCATCTGTTGCTGAAGCTGGGCTTTGTTGTTCATGTTTTCTGGAGCATGTATGAAACATGACTGAGACATGACAGAACATGTATGACTTCAGACCTGTTCTCCTCACAGCTCACTGAGGTTTTACAGGCTATTAGAGAGGGAGTTAAAGCGGCTGAAGATGAGTCTGTGAGGTGGTAAATAGACAGTGAAGCCCCAGGCTGCACTTTCTTAAAGGTAGGGTCTGCAGGATTTTTCTAAAAAAAGAAATGTCAACTTTTATGGGAATAATCCTGCTCAATCTCCATCTATGGGCCTTTAAACATGTATGTTTATGTCAGTGTCTACCTCAACCCCTCCTCCATCTGCATGTTGATGTTTTGGTTGTCTGGGCTGAAAGTGGATGTGGTGACCCCAGCCAATCACAGCACGGCCAGTGCTCATGTGACTTTGTGTGTTGATGATAGTGAGGGGAGGAAGCTAAACCAAGCGGCTACGATAGAGGCAGCAACACGGAGAAAGAGTGACATTCATATGTGCAGGACACGTCATCTGCAGGAAGTCAGGTGTACGGCTCTTGAGTCTCTCCAACATAGAAACATTATGCTACAGGTGCTCACTGGGCTGATGAGCGTATTCAGAAATCTAAGGTCAGAGGCAGTAAGCATGTACTGTCTGGAGTTTGGATGTTGTGTTTACAAACAGCAACAAAAAGTCCTGCAGACCCCACCTTTAATCATCATCACCATCTTATTTTATTCCACCAGCATGCTAACAAATGAAACAAGCTGAAAATACAAGAACAGATCTTTTTACTGGTTTGTGACACATTGGAGGGGGACTCAATCACTGAGGTCGGCTCATAGCCCTACCCCATAATAGGCCTCCAGATGGCTGGCCAATCAGAGTGAAGGCGGAAAACCTTAAACCTGGTTTAAGCGTGACGAGCCCCTGAGGTCCACGTGGCGCCATGCCCTCACCCCCTCGCGTGGTGCCTTTAACTTGGAAAATTCTCGCGTTGTGCACCTTAGAAAATTTGTCACTGCTGGACAGAGACGTGTAGATGTCATGTCGGAAGAAACGGAGCACCGAAAACACATGCTTCAAATGAATTATAATACATAGAAAACCATGTGATGATAGTTCCTTGTGGTCACACTTGGCATAGAAAAGTAACAGATGAAAAAAAAGTTGTAAATGTAAGTTCCCTGCATTCTCTCATGTATCTTTTTCCTCATTTGTGCAGAAAGCATAGCCTAGCCGTCAAAGAGACAGCAGCTAAAACAAAGTGTTTCAGACAGAGGCTGAAGTAAAAGTTATTTAAATCACGCGGGAGATAAAAAAATAGGAGTTTATTTTGAGCTGTAAATCATGTAAAGATACTACAGGGGCACAAGAGGGACAGAATAAATGTTGTTTGAACAATGACTATGATAAACTAGTCCAAGGTAAAAATTTTCACTTCAAATTAAAAAGTTAAGGGTCTTTAGTTTCTTTTAAAGACACAGAGAGCTCAGAGAGTTCCGGGATGTTGTGACATCATCAAGGGCAGGAAGCTCTGTGTCCTTGATGTTGAACATTCTAGAATCTCAATGATGGGACTGCAACTTAAAGGTCATGAAGAACTTTAAAAACAAGAAAAGGGACTTCAACATTAGTTCTTAAAGAGACAGGTGGCCAGAGCAGAGTTTAAAGGCTGAAATAAAAGGTTTATTAAAACACCAGGGAGAGAAAGAAAGAGATTTTTTATGAGCTGTAAATCATGTACAGATACAGAGAGGACACTAGAGGGACAGAGTAAAGTCTTAAGGCAGAAAGAGTAAACGAGCATGTCAGCGTGAGTCCAGAGAGCGACTCTCAGCAGCAGAGGAGTTGCAGAGAGTCGGCTCTAATCAGGTTAGAGAGCAGCATCAACAGCGGGTCCACCCTTCATCCTGACTGTGACAGACCAATAATTAGTAATCTACCCCATCAATCACATTATGTCAGAGCAGAGTCGTGTCCCTGCATGAACACCGTACATCCCACAGAGTATCAGCTCAGATTTACAAACGGGAAGCAGAAAACAGAGATCCTCTATAACAGACGATCAAATTCACTCAACAATCTTTCAGCAACATTTTCTCTCCTCCTCAAAGATGTCACAGATGTCGTCACAGGTCAATACATCCACAATGTAATCCAAGTGTGTCCACTAAATGTTCCTGTTTTTGTCCCTTGACAAGCTCAGGCGCCAACAAAGAAAGCTGTATGTCACAAAGAAAAACAGAGTTATTTTGGCCTTTTAGTCAGATAATCAAATATGTGAGTCAGTGGTCTTCTACATTTGGAGAAAAGCTGTTTTCTGATTGGTCAATTTTGCTGGACTAATGCTATGTCTGCTAGTTTCATTGTATTGTAGACGATTTCTGAAGCTGAAAATGGTTACAGATGCTCACAGTTTACACACACAGTTTAATTTGTCATACTGTAATCTCATAACACTATTTTAGAACAGCTAAACCTCAAAATCCAAGGAAACACATATAAGTCATATTAAAGTTACAAACAAGTCATTGCACAAGTAATTTCTTCAATGCAACTGATAGTGATGGGTGTTGATTTTATTGATACCAATGCCATTATCCATGCTGCTTATCTATCTGATTCTTAGTTTCTCGTGTTGATTCCTCCTGTAAACTTTCTGTGTACAAAAAGTAGCTTTACAGGTTTTCTGTCAATAACATTTTATTGAGTTAATTAGTAAATACATATGAAATAGGGCGATGGATTTAAAGTTAGATTTGGACGTAAATAAAAAATAAGTAAAAACTGCACATCAGGTGGTGTCACTGTATTGTTTTATTGTATGTTTTTGACTGTAATAGGCCACACAGCAATAGTTTGAGTTGTTTGGAACCTTGAGCTTGCCGTAGTAATGCTGAAGTCAGCCATGAGTCTGAACTTCCTGTTTCGAAAAAGAAAACCCTGTTAGTTAATATCCAGACATTTTTGACTTTCAAGTATTGTTCAGAAAAAGTTATAGAGGCATGTTTCTGTGGTGAAAGCTGTTTGAAAAGCGCAATCATATTGATGTATGCTAACCACTAGCATATCAATGTAATTTCCTGTAGACGTTAGCATCAAGCTAGTGCTATGTTCTCTACATTGCCTGTGCTACACTAGGAGATGTATAACATGTTGAAAGTACTGAATATGGATCTTTTTTGAGAGAGTAATGTACATTTTTTTCTGTGTTTAGTTTTACAGCTTCTAGAGTTAGTATTTAAGTAGATAATCCTGGATCAGAGTTTTCTTGGGAAACAGTCATTTATCTGCTAAGCTAAGCTAGCTGGGGCAGAATAGTAAAGGTCCGGCCAATCAGGTGTAATCGATGAGGAAATGTTCAGAATAAAGGCCAATAAACCATTTTTTATTGATTCTCATAAGGAACCAGTTCCTGATACTCATCCCTAGAAAAAATGACATCAGACTTGTTTATTCAATGATTTAGAAAAATATATAATTTCTCCTTTAAGCCCTTGATTTTGACTCCTCATCTCTCCTCCCTGCTCCTCTCCTCTCCTCCTCCCCTGCTCCTCGTCCTGGGATACCTGCAGATTGAATCCTCTCCTCTGGAGTGACGGGCTCCCATCAGACTCTAAAACGAGCGGCTTTAATTAATTGCTCTCCAATCCGTTAATAGCAGCTATAATTAGAGACCCCTGAGATCACGGACAGATTAAACCAGCTGACTGAACTTGAAGCTGCACTTTTACCTTTTTGTTCACACGGGAGAGCGTGGAGGTCTGACAGAGCACAGCCGCTGTCACGCTGATCCTGGACCCTGATCCTGGACTCTGATAGTGGACCCTGATACTGGACTGAGGTACCAGGACCATCACTGACACAAGATTCAGATACTCTGTGATCAATCAGAGACCTGCACTTCAAAACTAATGTCACCTGTGCTTTAAAGCTCTTGCATGGGTTTTATTCAAGAGTAAATGAAAAGGCTGAAACTAAAAAAAGGCCTTTTTATGACCCCCAAAAGCAAACAAGACTATAACTATAAAGATTTATTGTTTCTTATATAAAATTTTAGATACTCCTTAAAAAACTCTGCCAGGGGGTAGGTGTCAGAGAATCAAGAGAAAGAAGTTTTTTGTATTCAGTGATAGATTTGACAGTTTAAAGACCTTTTAGTCAGAAATAGAGGCAATATGATGCCTCCTTAGGGCACTTTTTTGTTTTATAATAAATAAATATTTTAACACGTTTAACCCTTGCAATACCAAAGCTGCTGGCAGGAGCAAAAAAAAAAACTTACATCTAATTGACTGGCATTTACAAATCATTTGTCCAATCAGAAACCTGGAAAAACTGGAGAAATTGCCAGATTCTCAAGTTTACAAAAGTACCTGAATGTATTGTTAGTGCCATCAACAACATGTGCTCACAGAGCGGGAAAGACAAGAAGTTTATCAACAATGCCTTCATCCTCATGTTCTCCTTGAAAATTTAAGAAAATCAAGTGTTTGCTTGAGATAAATTCTATAAGAAAATAAAATAAATAAAAAGAAAGATATATTCTATGTTTTTCTATGTTTTTTCTGCTTTCATCAAGCCCTAAATGATGATTATACAGTATATTTTCACACTTAAAAAATCTTTAGAATATTGTTGGACACCATAGAGAAGCAGGACTTCACTTTTCAGAGAAAATGAGACCACAGTGAGTAAAAATGTGAAAAAAGCACAAAATCAGCAGACATTGCTGGTTTCAAATATGACTGAGGCTAAACATTTAAAACATTTTTCTGTATGTTTTCATCTATATATAATTACCTACCCCACACATACACAAAAATCGTACTATTTTGGAAATGATTTAGCGGTCCACTTGCAACACCTCAGCCGTCCACCAGGGAGCCGCAGCCCACAGGTTGGGAATCACTGGTCTAAATAAAACATTACAATAGTATTTGTGATGTCATCTGTTTGTTTCTACAGCAGAGTTTTGAGGCATATCACCAGTGGTCGCTTCATTTCCACTCGTTTCCGCTCACATCAGGGGTCTGATGCTTCCCCAAATCTGTCCCAGAATGCATTTGTGTCTTCCACTTAGCTACTTACAACTTACAATTAAGCTGCTGACGGAATTTGCAAACTATTTCCGAAAGGAAAGTGACAGAACGTACAGGCGTACTGCTCCTGTAAAAACAAAAGATGGAGATAAAATAGGAGAAAAAAGAGAATGCAATTTCTTCATGTCTGCGAGCAAAGATCCAATGTGAAATCTAAAAAGACAGGCCAACAAAAAAGAAAAAGGTAAATTCGCCTGAAAATAAGTACTCAGGATATACCTATGGAATATATTCAAGTGAAATATCAGGGAACAAATATTTTATTATCTCCCACTTATTTTAGGCCTAAGGCAGTAATTAAAGATTGGTGAGAAATATTCATGCACCTATCTTTGGAGTGAGATGCAATCTTGGTTGAGTGTGGAGTGGATAATCCAGTTTAATGAACTTAATAAACTTAAAATTGTTGATCTACATCTTCATGTAATGGCAAAAAAACATCATCGCGGTTCAGGCTGGTTATTAATATGGTTTGTTAGAGATTGACATAAAGAGGCTCTACTGTTGGATCTTCTGTCGGTGGATGAGTGTAAGACCACAGGACATTTTCTGTGGTTGGTGTAGTAAAGTGGGATCATTCAGCAGCAGAAAATAGAAGCTGAAGATGCGAAGAGATAGATTTTTATTATGTAAACTGCAGTCGTGTATGTCTTTGGAGTGAGTGTGTTGAGTTTCCATGAGGTCCTGATGTTCGGCTCATTATCAGACACTGAGCCTGCTGACTAACACACACACTGATGTTACTCACAGGCCACACACACATACACACACTGAGTGACCTCCAGCTGGAAACAGGCTCTCAGAGTACAGAAACACAGAACACATATGTGTGAACAAACATGACAACACGTGGCGCTCAAACAGACAGGAACATCCTCAGAGAGTCACAACTGATTGTTCTCATCATGTCCACCTTTAAAGGGCAGCTACACCCTTTTATTTAAGACAAAAACTTAATACAGACACAAAAAAGTTCTCTTTATCTATCTTTAATCAAACAAATAAGACATGTCCATGACAAAGGGAAACAGCGACAGTGGTATGGAAACTAAAAACAGACCCGAGGCTCAGAAACAAAAGTGAAACTTGGTGGTTGACCAGAGGATAAAAAAAGCTTCGTGAGTTCAAGCTTCAATGATCAGTTCATCTCACAAACTGTGACTGTGCAGACACTTCAGATCGAATAAACGAACTTCCACAGATAGACTCTGTTTCTTTAAGGTCTTGGCTGAATCTGATACAACAGGTCACAATATTTATCCATCAGCAAAGAGTCAGAGCGGTTATACAGTTTAGAGAAACAACATCAAGCTGCGTCAGTGCTTTGAGTATCTGATTGCAGTTGATTTTCGTGTATGAAAAGTATGTTTTCTGTTTTCCTACGTTGTAAACATAGATACAACTTGCAAATGCTGTTTGCTCAGACTAAACTTGTTCAAATGTAGAAATACTTGAAAGTGATCTAAATGCTCAGCTCTAAAAACAGCACCAGAACAACACCAGACTTGCTGAAAAGGATGACATCATCACAAAAGGATCCCCTAATTGGTTTGCAACACATCGGTGGGTGGGCCTCAAACACCAAGGTCTCCCCTAGCTCTGGCCCCTGACACACAACAAAAACGGAAATCTAAGCAAGTCTTTATGTTATGTCTTATTTTTAGTACAAACTGTCTAATAATGCTTACACCATTGGTGAATCATTTTTTCTTACTTGTTACAAACAATTCACACCTTATTTTGTCTTTGAACATCTCAAAATAAGACACACTTCCGGACATATCAGGCAAAAGTGGCTCGTATTAAGTCTAAACAGACATTTTTGCAAACAATAAGACATAAAAACTTGCTTAGATGCCATTTTTTTTGCAGTGCAAGCCTCCAGAGGGCTGACCAATCAGGATGAAGGGGGTTTGTTGAGTGGAGAGCCTTAAAGAAACAGCAGTAAAAATGAAGTGTTTGAGGCAGAAGCTGAAGTAAGGGCTCTTTAAAACAAAAAAGAAGGGACTTTTAGCGCTGTAAATTGCGTACAGATACTATGAGGGCACCAGAGGGACAGAATAAAGACTTAAAAAAACAATAAGGATAGTCCAAAGCTGCAAGATTTAACCCAGATTAAAGAGGTAAGTTTGCTTTAAAAACACTCAGAGGGCTCAGAGAGTTCCGGAATGTTGTGACATCATCAAGGGCAGAAGACTCTCTGCCCTTGATGTTGAACATTCTAGAATCTCATTGATGGAGCTGGAAACATAAAGGCTGTGTAGAGCTTTAAAAACAAGAAAAGGGACTTTAACATCTATTCTAAAAGAAACAGGGAGCCAAAGCAGAGTTTAGAGGCTGAAATGAGGTTTTTAGAAAACACCTGTAAGAGAAAACTAGAGATTTTACTGAGCTGTGAATCATATAAAGATACTCCGGGGGCATCAGAGGGACAGAATAGAGACTAGGAAGAGAACAGTACCCCCTCTTTAAACAACAGTATGCTTCACTTTAACAAATAACTTGATTGTAACTCTGTGACAGTCATGCACCAGAAACAAACTTGCCCGAAACAATCATAAACCTTCTGTGAGCCCACACACACTGAACCACGCAAACAGACTCATGCTCCTGCAGAAAATAAAGACAGATGAGAGAAAGTCACCTCAGGATAAAAAAAAAAAAAGTTTTCACATTTTAAATTCAGCAGCAGAGTCAAAATCCTTCAACTCAACAAAAAAACTGCGTTGACTCAGTTTTCACTGTGCAGCCATCGACCATCGAAACCATCTCTGCAGACACTTCAATCTGCTGCAATGTGTGATTTAACTGAACACATCCAAACAGTGCACACGTTACCTTCTCCTTCAGGTGAAAATAAAGCTGGCCCATGAAAAAGTCATACACTTCACTATTTGAGGAGGGAAATATTTTTTTTTCCATTGTCTCATGATGCAGGTTTGTCTTTTTAGCTTCACAGATTAACAGTTTTCTGACTGTGAAAGAGGAAAATAAAAGAGAAAACACACCCTGTCCCTTCACACAGACGGAAAAACATCTCACCTCTAAAGCGAGAGACTCGTCTCAGTGTTGTATCTATAAAATGGCTAAATAAATCTGACAGCAGTTTTTTTTTAAAGTCATAATCTAAAGGTACAGGAAAACAGGTTGAGTGTAAAAGTCTTAAAGTTTAAAGAGTTCAGAAGCCACAGTCCTGGTTTGACGCCGGCCTCGATCCTTTGCTCCACACCGTCGCCGCTCTCTCCTCCTGTTTCCTGTCTCTCTCTGCAGCTTCATTATACAACAACAGAAACACTAAAGTGACGTTCAGCCGACAAAACTAAATTGGTCTGAACGCTCAGTCTTTGCCGCTCCTACACGGAGAGAGTGATAAATGTTTTCAACTCTGTTTTCTTAGCGATACACATCACGCGATTGTGTCTGATTCCAACTTTCATCAGTGTGTATGAAAATAATCAGATCAAACATCAAACTGTGTAAAGAGGAGACAAACAGAGAGGAAAATATGTTTCATAATGAAAAAAACAAATTAAACATCATCTTCACGACACCGACGGAGGAAAGTTTAGTCAACTCTCGTTTCATAAATTAACATCTCTCCCACTGATAATTTCTTACTGAAGTTTCAGTCAAGTAAACACATGGAGACATTCAATAAAAATTAAAATAAATAAGATATAAATATACCATGAAATATCTTTCCCCCAAAAAAATCAAAATTAAATAAAGAGAAAAATGAAATATAAAACTTGCAAAAAATATTTTAAAAAAAGAAAAAACGAACTAATAAAAAATGTATTAAAGCTACTTTTTAAACTACAAAACATTACAAAATTAACCAAAATAAAAAAAATAAGAAAAAGTTTCAAAAAACAGTATTTTGAATAAAGAACAAATAATTTAATTCAATCAAAAAGTGCTACTTGTATAATTATTTAATACTATTGAACAAAAAATGTTGACAAGTGTTAAATGGTTAAAAAAAAAAATCTCAAACACTTACATAAAAACCAAAAGAGGACACAAATAAAAACAAATAATGAAAAAATTAATAAAATTCATTAAAAATTAAAAATTTAAAAAAAAAACAGATTTTTATAACTTAAATATCTAAACAAATAATCAAAATATTTTAAATACATTTTAAAAAAATCACAAAAAATTATTGAAATAAAAATAAATCAATAAATCAATATAATTCAACGAAAATATAAACATTAAAAATAAGTTGATTATGAGTAAGAATTATAAAAAATAGATACTCAAAAATCATAAATGGTGAGGAAAATTTTAAATAAATAAAAGACTCTTTCTGCACCTGAGCCCCCGAATCACCACATCACAAATATTTTCTTCAGATTAAGAAACACGTCTCAACTCACAGGTGTAAGAAAAATTACAGGAGTTTTGGGGGAAAAAATTACAAGAATCAAAATGTTAAATCTTAAGTGGTCAGAATAACCTGACACAGACGGTGTAGCTGATATTACCTAACAAAATGCCGCAAAATACCACAAAAAGTCTCCTTAAAGTTCACCTTGATTTTTATTCCTTTGGTCTCTATGTTTCTGTCTTTTCTTTAGAGGTAGGTTAAAATCACATATACCAGCTTTGAGAGGTTTGATAATGAATTACTGCTGCAAACCACAAAGTGATAATAGGAGGATGAGAAGAAGAAATATGTTTATGGTTTAGAAGCAGCAGACCCTGACTCAGTTTTTGATCACAAGAACTGAACAGAGTTTGGTTTATTATTCAGAGAGTGCGCCCCATGTACAGAGGCTGCAGCTTTTGGGCCTCGACCCTTCGCTGCTTCATGTCGCCTCTCCTCTCCTCTCTGAGTTTCCTGTCCGTCTAAAAAAAAACAGACTTTACAACATGTTCAGTTTGTTCCTGTGGTCTGTAAATCTTTAGAGAGTGTTTTTCAATCCTGGTTGAGCACACAAGACCAGATACATGTTTGACTTAAAGCTGCAGAAGTTTTTCACACCTCCAGGTATAAAGTTAAAACTTCAGGCGCTATGATTTGAGTGTTTCCTGTGAAAAAACAGAGCGTGTGTGTGTATCCTGTTTCCACACACACACAGAGAAAACACCGCATCACACATCTTTACTCTCAGCGCGCTCATCACTTCCTGTGCAGCTCAGAGAGGAGCTGAACACAGAGAGGAGAAGGAGGAGAAGAAGGAGACACTCACCTCCTGCAGAAGATCCTCAGCCCCGTGAAGGTCCGGCTGTGGTGGCAGCGTGGAGCCGGGGCGGCGGAGGTGGGCACCTCGGCGTTGGAGGCCGGCGGGGACGCGGTGGAGGTGGAGGAGGAAGAGGAGGCTGCAGAGGTGGAGGTGAAGGTCCCCTCTCCTCCTCCATCCTGCTGCTCCTCCTCAGGCTGCTGATCCATGGCCTCCCTCCCTCCCTCCTTCCCTGAGCGCCGGCGTGCTGCTCCTCTCTCAGGCGGAGCGCTCTGAGGTCAGCGTGGAGGCTCTGACAGGCGGAGACATGCTGACACTGATCGGCCGTGTGGCTCTGCTCTGCTTCAGCTCACACCAGGAAGCAGCATTCAAAACAAAGTGGAGGAAGAGGAGGAGGAGGAGGAGGAGAGGGGGCCGCTGGTCTCTAACTTCCTGACTTCCTTCCTTCTCCTAACCCTCCCAGCCTGAGGAAGCCTCTCTCCTCCTCATGCTCTCTGCTTCCTCCTCTCAGCACACGCTCTCTCTCACAGAATCCAGGAAGTTTGAACCCAAACACAAAGAAGGAGTGTTCACTCCTCTTTCTTTCTCCTCCTCCTTTTCTCTGCAGACCTGTTGCTCCTCCACTTCTTCCCCCTTCTGCTTCTCCTTCTTCTAGTTTTCAGTCTGTGTTGGAGTCGTGGTCTGTGCTCCAGCTCTCTCTGTCCTCTTTACTTTTATCTCAGCTCTGTGGCTCTCCCTCTCTTTTTCCTATATCCCGCCCACCCCTGGCTTTCTGCGCTCTGATTGGCTGAGAGTGAGAGGTGAGTGCTTTGCCACCTGCTGGAGCTTCTGCGGCTGTGCAGCTGCTAAAAAGAGGAGGAAATGAACTAATTTTCTCCTCTTCAGAGCTGAGAGTCAGGACGGAGCAGACAAAGCAGCCTCCTCTTCCTCCTCTTGTCTCTGACAGAAACAGCTTCAGGAGCAAGAAGAAGAATGTCGAGTTGTTAAACAGAACAGAATTAACATACTCTGCACATGAGAGGCTCTTTCTCTCTCTCTTTCAGTGGGATCTGCAGCCTGCCTCTCACTTGGATCACATTTCTGAAGCCCTACTCTGTAATGTGCTCCCCTCCCACATAGGTTTTACATAAAGATAGAGAAGCAGCCCACACCAAGAGAGAAAGAGAGAGAGTTTGTACTGCAGTGAAGCAGAGGTCGCACGGCCGCAGCGAGGCCCACACAGAGCCCTTCACCACGTGCACGTGGCGGCTCCATCCCCTGGGTTCCCCGCTCCGAGGATGAGCCCGGGTTATTTTTGACAGCCAATTAAAACGGAGGTGCAGCGGCCAAGAGGACGGAGCTCAGATTGAGTCCTTTCTCCTAAAAACATCCACCAGGACTCGTTACGAGAGCGAGAAACACTCTGATCAGAGTTATAATTAGTTTATGATCCGCTTTCCCACACAAACACTCCTTTAAGAAATGTTTGAATGACACCTCCTCCGTCTGACTCCCTGAAACCTCAGACGCTCCAAATGTTCGTATGTTGAGATGATTTATGAGAGGAAACGAACAACAATAATAAAGCTGCATTCACACTAAAATCCTGAGAAAGACCTGAATTTTTCAGTGCGAGCAGCTACAAGTGAATGGGAACATTTGTCCTGACTTTACCTGGACTTTTTCATAACAGCGTCAGGAGAAATTTTTGTTTCTGGTATGGAAACATCGTACATCAATCTGATTCATGTTTGAAAAGTCTCTTCAGGGTTATGGTGGAAACTAATAGGGTGTACAAACATGGCTGTATGACCACATTGGTCCATTTTAAAACTGTATATTAATTTCACAATGCAGTTAATCTATCATTTCACTGCTAAAAGAAATGGACAGACTCACTTTTTCAGAGAGAACTGGTGGTATCACTAGTTCCAAGAACCAGCTCCAGGTGCTAAAATCTGATATTTAACAAGCACCAAATACATCAGGGACCAGGGGCGGCGTGACCATGACCAATAATCAGCTGAGGCAAACAGCCATTTCAAAAAGAAAAGCTGCAGACCGGGTCATCTCTTGTTTATTTGATGTTTCCTCATTGAAAACTTGAAATTTTGGTGAAACTGAAGCAGCAACGCATTACCCCTCTCATAAATCAGGTCTATACCTTGTTGTTTTATTCAACAGAATAAAAAGCTGATGTTATTTATCTTATTTACATGATGGGATCATTTCTGTTGTCCGTGTTTACAATTCTTCCCCATATCTTGCCTGGTAGAGTTCCGCCCCGATGCACACGGACACAAATGCGTGTGCACACACCCACACTGACAAGCATGTTCCATAAAGTGGACAAAGAGCTGAGAAAACAACAAGAAATGCTGAGAAAATCTCTGCTTTCCCTCAAGCGCTCACAGGAATATCTATACGAAGAAAGCAACACTGAAATGGCTACGAAAGCAGTGGCGTACAGAAGATTTAAAGTGATGTAATGATGTGGCTCAGATGGAAAACTAAAGCAGTTCTGGGGAAGAACGGGATTATAACTAACCAAGCACTGGCACTAGAACCAAATAAGAACCCCATTTCATACCCTGATTTTCTTCACTGTGTTTACATTAAAACATCACTGAAGCATCAAAACGTTCAATTACAAATAAAAGAAATAGAGATGTTAGTTCAGTAGCTTTGTATCAGCATTAACTACACATAAATTAGCAAACTAGCTCAATATTACTTCTATGACTCAGTAATGTTTATTACTTCCCTCAGATGTTTTAAAGTCAGATAAGTTAGTTATAAAAAAAAACTTTCAGTCTGATAAAAGAACACTCACCTGTGATACTCCCATCGTCTCCTGAACATCTGAAGAGGCTGGGGTCTCCTGGCCCCAGATCTGGGGCTTCTGTGTGTTTTCAAAATGTGCAATTATTACACCGACCTCATTCTTCCCACTCGAACAGCAACCTCCAATCTAAAAGTATGGGACAGTGCTGAAGTGCCAAAATCTGTTGCAAGTTGAGTGTCCGCTTGAGGCTGGCTCCGGAAGTACCGGGAGTCACAGAGCCAAATAAAGCTGTTTTCACAGGGGTAATTTGTGGGGCGCAGTTTGTAAAGTTGCTCACACTACAAATAACAACTTTTCTCCATACTTAGCCCTAAAACATAACTTTTTATGCAGATTTAGAGAAATATTTGTAAAATATATTCGTAAAATATTATATTGAAATGTTAAATGTTATTGAAAAATGTCCTGATTCTAAATATTTAGCTGGGACTAAATATTTATCTAAGAATTAGAAGTCTCAAGCAAAGATCTCTAAATATTTGCAAAGACTTCTAAATCTTGAGCAAAGATTTCTGAATACTCAGCTCGGATTTCTGAATATTTAGCTCAGACTTCTAAACATAGTTAATATGCAAGTTCACACTCCCGAAGTACCAAAATTAAAGTTCAAGGACCCGATCCAGCCAAGCATGATTTTGAGAATGTCAAACACAGTTAGCTACATCAGCTGCTAAAAAACAAATGTACCAAGTGCTGTGATGGCACTGATGAAGATCCTGTAGCCGACACAAATAAGTAGTGGTTAAAAAACTAAAACAGTCTAGATGGGTTGCTTCTTTGAACTTTTATTTTGACACTTCCAGTGGTCCAGCCAAGCAGTTGTGGCCACAATTCATAGTTTTTCAAACCATACTTCTTTGATGTCAAGCATCTTAATGTGCTTCCAACCTCTGCTAGCGGCAGTGCCACACCCACTGCATCCAACCGTAGTGAGGTAAACACACTCACCAGCCAAGTGAGCACCTGCAGCATTTTATTTTTGTATTTTTACGTGGGAAACATTCTACACCTGACTTCCTGAAGGTAAATGAGGTATCCTGCAAATACTGTTTCATCCTTTCTCTGTGTTGCAGCTGCTATCTTAGCTACTCGCGATAACTTTCCCCACTTACTATTACTCACACATTAAGTCACTTGTGCACTGTGATTGGCTGGTCACCACACCTTCCCCCTGCCAGGGTATGTCCTGAGACAACCAAAACGTCAAAATAACAGCACAATACAGACACTGACACATGGATAGAGGCCCATCGACGGCGATTGAGCAGGATATTTCTGTAAAGGTTTACATTTTATGTTTTAGGGAAATCCGACAGACCCTACCTTTAATACATAATAAACATTGTGACATGGTTTATCCTGATAAATTCAACTATAATGACAGTGCTTGAAAAACATTTCCCTGACCTGGATTTTACAGTTTCCCGTCTGCTTACATTAAGGAGGCGGGGCTTAATAGCAATTCTACAAACAGTCAACAGGGGGAGCTCTATGTGCTTATACGTTCATGACACAACCACATCAAATATCTGGGGCTGACGTTAATTTCAAGTGTCTGCTGGGATCAACATTCTGTTCTGATGGCGTTTCAGAGAGTGATTTCACAACTGTTCCCTCAAAATAGGTCAGTGATATTCTAAGAAACTTGACCACAATGTGGTGAACAATCGATGATGCTCATGATAATTTTATGACTCGTTCTTCTGCTCATGTCACTGTATGTTACAGCTTGACCTCAGATGGGTCGTCCTGTATAATTAGAGCCCATTAATGGAGGCTCCGACTGAATTTAGCTGCTGCTATTTCTGTTCGTTTAATTAAATCTTACTTTAAATGTATATTTGAACCAAAATATCTGTACTCTGATAATGATTATGCTCACAGGAGGGGGTCTGAGTACTTCTCCTGCCACATAACAGCCCCGAGTGACGATGGGACTGGAGCTCGTGATGGTGATGATGATGATGATGACGGCGGTCTGCATGTCGTCAGGGCCGTTAAAGTGACTGTGAAGGTTCCTGTCAGACAGAAACAATTCGCCTCAGACGACCTTCAAACTGCTGCTTCATCTCCTCACAGTCTTTAATGTTCTCCCCAACATTAACGACCAGCAGGGGGCGACTCCCCCGGTTTAGGATAAGATAGGGTGACCATATTCTAAAAACACAAAAATGCCCTCCGCCCACCCCCCGGGCCTCTTGAAGAGTGAAGATACTCAGAGACCACAAAGTAGCCTCCTGACCCACATATTTATTTAAAGCACTCCTTTTGAAGAGAACATTTTCTGTGATGCAAACATAAATAATGATTTGAAGCCCATTTAAATACCAGTTGAAATTATAAAAATGAAAAACTGGCTTTTTTTTGGCACCTATAAAGTCCAAATCTATTGTGAAAAACACAAAATTCCAATTGTCTTCTCATGGTTTTGACGATAAATCTCAAATTTGACTGTTTATATCCAAAATCTGACTTGGGATCTTATAACTTTGACTTTTTAACTCAAAAATTTGACTTTCTTTTATCATAATATTGACAACTTATCTCAGAATTCTGATTTTTTTTCCCCCATTATTTTGACTATCTCATAACTTTGACATTATTTTCTAAAGATTTGACCTTATTAACTCTAAATATTGACTTTTATCTCATAACTCTGACTTAGCTAAGTTTTTTTTACTTTTTGTCTCAAAATTTTGATCTCATAAATCTGACTTTTAATGAAATATTTGACTTTTTATCTCACAACTTTGACATATATTCTCATAATTTTGTCATCAAATTGAAAAGTTTTTTTTCCTTTTATCCCAGAATTTTGACTTAATTCCCCCCAAAATTTTGACTTTATCTAAAAATATTGACCTTTTTTCCATCATTACTTTTAAATTTGACCTTATTTTACTGTGACTTATAGCTTAAATTTTTTGACTTTTCTCATGATTTGACTTTTTTCTCAAAATTTTGATCTCATAATTTTGACTTTTAATTACATATTTGACTTTTTATCTCAAAACTTTGACTTATAATAACATAATTTTGTTATTTAATTTTAAAGTTTTTCCTTTTATCCCAGAATTTTGACTTAAGTCTCTCAAAATTTTGACTTTATCTAAAAATTTTAACTTTTTATCTCAATACTTTTGAATTCGACCCAATATACATGTCGCAAAAGTGCTCAACACTTGTCACGACCGCGGTGAATGAAAAGAGTGGTATTACCATATATTTGCAGTTGGTCTGTAGAAGTGCATTTTCAATTCAGCATTTTCTGGGTGAGAGTGCAGCACAAGTAGTCAGAGCAAACCCAAACATTTTAGGGACTTTTAAATAATCTCCCCTGACGTAATTTTACCACCAAAAACCAGGACGTGCAGGCTAAAGAGCATGTTTGTTCACCCCAGGAAAAGGGTTTTTCCAGCCTCTGAAATTGGGTGTTTACAAGCACAAACACAAAGCTGTTGTTGTTGTTGTTGTTGTTGTTGTTTTTCAGTGCCCTGGCCGCCTCCTCTTCCTCTTCCTCAGGTTCCTTTACCTTCTCAGATCTTCCGGCCGCTCCTGGTCCTCACCTGCAGCCCGTTTATCGCAGTCCTTGTGATAGTAGAGCTGCTGTTATCTAACACTGCGGAGGCCAAACTCTCAGCTCGGGGCTGAAGTGAATGTTACTGATGCGTCAGCTCAGCCTGAAATGCTTTTAACCTTTTCTGTCTCCAGAGAAAACGTGTTCACCGCTCGGCTCCTCTCCAACCCAACAGCAGCTCGACGCAGCACTCACAGGCTCTTTACAACCAGCAGATACTTTTGAAGTCTTTGTTTCATAACTTTTACACTCATCACACATCAAACACACATTAAACTTTCTGTTAGTGCACTGAAATATACAGTCAGACTTTCAGACAGAGTAAAAGCACAGAAATAGGCAGTTACAACGTGCAACTGAGCATGAAAACAAACAGAAATGACTCTGTAGTGGAGATCACTGCATCACTAAGGCCCGGTTTACACGGAAACAGCGTTTTCATCGACCGAAAACACAAACTTTTGAAAACGCATTCCAGAGTGGAAAGTTTTACAAACACTGTTTTTACTGTTTCCATGTAAACACAAAGCTGGGGTTTTCCCTGGAAATGCTGACGTCACTTTGAGCTCTGGGCATGCGCAATAAGCCTCCACTGTGCAAGGCACGAATGGAAAAACAACATCAGCAGCAACCTACTGTTTCGTTCTTCTGCTGCTGAATCTACTGACTGACTTCTACCAAAACATGCATTTATTGCACTATTTCTACAGTTTGAGAAAACATTTTTAATGTGCAAGTCTCCAATCTAGTGGTGTGCGATACTGCAAAATTTAGTATCAATCCAATACCAAGTATATACTGGGTCAGTATCATCGATATCAATACCGATACTTTTTACATGGAAGGGCAGTTCTTCGAAACCAATCAAAATAACACACAATCACTAAAACTACTTTTTCTGTTCACGAATGAAAGTAAAAAACTATTTTTTTCAGTCAGACAATAATCATGCACTTTAATTTTTTTCTCTACTTTGCTGTAAAGCAGTAAATTTGAATATTTGTGGATGACAGCAACTCATTTATATTAGCATTTAATATATCATATTGATTGAACAGCTTGTGCATACTGTCTGATTAATCGTTACAGAAACATAAAAAAAAAAATCTTAATTTACTGATAATGAAGAGCAGCAGTGCAAAACAACCTGCACTGGGTGTTAGTTTAATAAATTTGTATTTATATAACATATATAACATATTCAGCAGAGTGCTCAAAGCAAAGAGAGTGAGAGGAGCGCACATGAAGAAGAGAAAGTGAAAGCGAAACTTAAGTAGCGAGCCCATCACATAAGTATTGACTGATACCGATACCAACATTGGTATCGATATGTCAATATTTTGGATCAATCCGCCCACCTCTACTCAAATCATAACTTTCAAGTCTCAAATGAGTCCCAAGTCGCAAGCAACTCACTTCTTGGCCAGACTACAAAATAACACAAATAAAGTCAATTAATTAGTTTCTGGATAGAACAATTTGCGGTCCTACATATGAAAAATGTTTCATTATCTACATCAGACATAAGGCAGGTTCGTCTGTTCTTCTGTCACTTGTGCGTGAAAGTGACGCAGACCTGGTTCACTTCTCTCCTCAGTTTATGACGCATTCAGGCTGCAGCTTCTTTCAGATCTGAGAAACATTTTATCAGAGATCCTTCCGGGTTTTGAGGCCTGAACGGAAATAATAAATGGCTTCTAAAAGTAAAAAATAAAAAACCCTCACAGATTAATTAATCAATTAAAGAACAAATAATATGTAAATTAAATGTTTAAACTCAGCTGTCGTATGCTGATGATGGCTGCAGATGTGGTTTTTCTGACTTGGTTCACGTCATTTTTCTGGCATCAAAACAACACAGCTTAATTTTTCTCTACCTCTGTTACTGTGGCGTCAAGTCAAAGTCAAGTCTGCATTAAAAACAGACATGACTCTGTAGTGGAGATCACTGCATTAATGAAAAACGGAAAAAAGTAAACCTTACTCTGTAGTGACAGGTTCCTGGAGTTTAACTTGTTTCTTTTTTTGTATTTTTGATAAAGTTTTGACGTGCAGGTTTTCATGTTAGACAGGACCGAAGAGTTTACATGCATGTATCATGAGTAGAACATCAAACATGTCGTCCAGAACACGCCGCGCCTCGTGCTCCGTAATCAAATCAGCCGGTCTGTTTCCAGCCGATGGCCTCTCTGCTGCTGGTTCGTGGCTCTAATAATGGGCCTGGAGGTTAGTGTAATCTCATTTCTCTCCCAGTGAAACAGAAACATAATGCACTGCTGTTAGATCTTCAATGAGTGCGTTACACACTCTGACCTGCGGGAAACGTGCTGAGAACATCAACAGAATTATACGGCCGGGAGCAGAAAACTGTGTCAGTATCAAACCAAGAGGAGATTCACTGTTTTACAAAACTTTATTGAATGCGAGACCACACACACAGGGACACACACGTGATCTCAAAGTTGTCTCTGCTCATTTTAAAGACTGGTACAGAAATTTTAAACACAACAAAATCCACTATACAGAAGACAAAGCTTTTAGAGAAGCAATGAGGAAATTTTGATGCTTCAGGAACTACAGTTTAAGATCCTTCTATAGCAAAAAACACATCAGAACAAAACTTTCTATAATTATTATAATGATAAACTTGACTTAAACTTCACTTTCAAAAAGTGATCCACAAAATAAAAATTTAAAAAAAAAAAAAAAAAAAAAAAAAAAAAAAAAAAAAAAAAAAAAAAAAAAAAAAAAAGCGAAGAGAGAGGACACAAAAGAGAAGTAAAAGAGAACTGTGAGGAAGTGTACAAGAAAATATAACAATGTATAAAAGGCTCAATCTAGTTCATATAAAATGCAGCACATAAAAATATCTGAGTTGCTACGCTGTGATTGATGGCCATGATCACGTTTCCGCTACTTGAATCCCCTCACTTCAACCTGTAGAAACACAAACTTGCAGTTTGTTGGAAAAACAAAAATACAAATGCAAAGATTTCAGATTTCAGGAAGAATCACAATAAATATATTTTCAAGAGGGAAAACTCAAAATTTCCAAACAGCAAAGATTTGTTCATTTTCACACTGACAACATAAAAATCATGTTTAAACCAGTGGTGTGCACAGAGGGGGGACAGGGGGTGTTTGATAAAAAAATGTGCTCTTTAGCGCCCTCTTTGGAGCCAAAACGTGCTTCACACTTACTTCTTGGGAGTCAGAACAAATGCTAAAGTTGGCGAACCAAACTGATCTGCCACTTTGGTTGGTTTAACATGATAAACTGAGTGAGCACTGAAAGCGTCCTAGAAATGAGCTTTGTCATTGTTAGGGCAATGAAACCACTGCTGTTACTGAGACCTTAATTCAAGAAAGAAAGTCTCTTTGAGGTCACCAGAAAATTGTGAAGCAAAAATGGGGTCATGACCCAATTAAGGTTGGGAACCACTGGCTTTTGAATGAGTTAAAATTTCCTGCTTTGACTATTTATTTATAATTCCCCCAAGTTTTTAATCCATCTGTGCACTTTCAATCTAATCTTGCAATCTAATATTGCACAGAAAATATAAGAACTACAATCACTAAGGGGACAGAAAATATTTGACTTAAGGAAAAATAGACTCATTCATTTATTTATCAATTTTCTGTATAAACTTCCTTCCACCAGGATTTCCCACTGAGGTTGAAAATCTCATTTTAACCTCTTAACACCTGGTGTCCACATATATAGACATTACATTTCTGCCTCATAGACCCATGAAATTCTTTAGGAAATATAGTATTTTATGACAATATGTTTCAATATTTTTGAAGCGTCCGTGATGCTGTTTTTTTGTCCTGATTATTAAAATATGCAAAACATGATGGTTTCATTTATTTTTAGATTGCCTTGGACAAATAAGCAAAGTTAGACACATTTTTTTCTCATGTGATTTTCTGATATTGTGTGAAGCTGTAACTTTGCATTCAAACAGTTACTTTGAAGAATTTTTAGCCTTGAAGTGAGCTCAGGTGTGTGTGCGCGCTGAAACTGTCCTCGCTGACCCTGAGCTGGAGCGTGTGCTGCAGCAGAGGTAAGTCAGGTGTTGAGCCTCCTGCAGCAGATGTGGGGTGGAGCTGGCGTGGGAGTGGGCAGGTACACAGGCTCCACTTCCACCCTCAAACACTAACCCCCCCTTACATAAAGAGCGTTATGAAACACAGTCAACAATCTGCTTTGATTCATACGAGCCGGTCATGAGTCACTTCCAGAGAGCCTGAAAAAGTAACCGTGGAGCTGAGATTATGTCATCAGAGGCCGATGTTTGACTGATTCTCACACGCTGGAGGAGAGCTCCAGAGGACCGTGGGCCGAGCTCGAGTACGCACGAGTGTCAGTGCTTCATCACTTTACAGGAACATTTTATACTGTTTTAAATATATTCAGCATTACATTTAGCTCCTGAGTCAGCCTGCGGGACACATGCTGAGTGAGCAAAATGAAGACAAAAACACAAAGATGAGGTCAAAAGAGTTTAACTAACACAGGTTTTAATATGTTTTTAACCTGCTCTTGAAGTTGTGATGTTGAAATAACCTGGCTCCTGTTCAAATCACATTTAACGGCTGTCACAAGCGGCTTTCTGCACCAAAAACAGGATTAAGAGTCAAAAAATATTTTTTTCTGGAATTCTAGTTCTAGTTTTCTTGCTTATTGAAACAATTGCACACTTTTTAGTCCTTGTTCTATTTGCACACTTTTTCAGTATTTCATTCTATTTTGCTATTCCATTTTTATTATATCTTATCTTATTGCTCATTTAATTTTATTTAATCTTTAATTTGTTATTGCATTCTTCATTGTCCCTGATTGTTCCTTTCAACTCTTGTGCTGTGAGGAGCATCTGGCAACACTGAATTTCTCCAACAGGATTAATACAGTATTTTTGATTCTGATTCTGAATCTGTGATTTGAACCTGTTTTCACTGCATTTTTTTCAAAATAAAAGCAAAATTTCTGAAGTTTGGATTCAATAAAATTATGCCTTGCTGATGTTTCCATCATGCATTTGTGAAATTCAATTTAGGGAATGCAGGAGACGGAAGGAGGACGATAACCAGGCCATAACCATGGATACCGCAAACATTTTAAGAGCTGTCACTGTCATTCTGATCAGCGTTACTGTTGCAGTGTATGAGGGACTTCTAAGAGAGAATTGTGGTTGAGGAGTCACAGAAGTGTTTGTTTTTCATGTCAGGTGACCAGTTTTGCAAAAAAACTATTTCTATTGCACTTTTGTGATAACCTCAATAACGAGACTTCTGAAAAACCACCTTAGAAGAGTGTAAAAACTTTTCATCTACATTTGAGATTTCAAAATTTTAGTGTTTCGTTATCATTTTTTATTGCAATGTTCAGGTTTTGCGCATTCGCCCTAGAGATGTTGATGATAACTTTATATTTCTTTCCATCAAAGTTACAATATGTTACCTCTGGAAATAGCAGAATGTAGTTACACAGTGATGTTGGGACAATTCTCCATACATATTGTGGTGAATTGTAATTTGATTCAACATAAATTAATCACTAATTGTTGCCAGCTTACCTCAAAATTAGGAAATTTCTAAGAATTTACACAAAACCGTTACTTAGCGAGTTTGACATACTTACAATTAAACTTGAACATTATTTTTCTGGAGTTACGTGCTCATTGTCACCCAATTATCATGAATTTTGGGGAGATTTTCACATGAATATAAAGAAAGTTTGTCTAATTATAACCTAATTATGACGAAATCTGCGAGAATGTCAGAGTTTATGGGAATACCCATATGTGCATATGTGATACACTGTGATTGGCTCGTTGTGTTTGGGAGGCGGGACTTAGCAGTTTGTAAATTCTGAGACCATTGTTTATTTACGTTTTTTAGAATTCTGGGATAAAGGGCAGAGTCTTTTCCTTGATGTCAGTGTTCAAAACTCTTACTGTTGGTCTCCATAGTGTTACATACTGTTTTGCACGCACTTGATTGGTGGATACCGCTGAGACTAACTACAAACTACAGTTTCTACATTTCAATGTTGCATCTTCAAGCTTCACTTTATCTCCTTGCAGTGTCTGGATGTCTCAGTCTGCATCGGAGGAAGAGATTCAGACGCTGTGATCCAGAGATCTGCTGATAGAAGGTTAAACAGGTTATAACCCTCAGCATCCTGTGATGTCTCTCTCTCTTTCTGTGGTCTTTCTAAGCAGACCTGGACTCCATCCTCCTCTCTGTTTGTACCTGCAGCAGGTGCAGCTGCCTGTCAGTCATCTGACGGCCAGAGCAGCATGAAAGAGCGTCTGTGATTAGTTTAATGAGTTCAGATGTGATGTGACATCAGAGAGGAGCAGACACCAACCTGATCAGCAGACAGATCTGAGGATGTTAATGAGGTTACAGACACTTATTATCTCACAGATGATGGATCCTCTGAGCTCTGACCGGGTTAATGGACCTGAATCAAGCAGCTGTCAGTCACACCGCGCTGCGAGCTCATTGGTCAAGAAGAAGTCTTCAAAGGATTTACCAAGAGAATGACTTTGACTATTTACCAAAGAAATATCTATCTGCATCATCTGCTCATATATGGTCTGAACTGGTTCATTTAATAACCTGTTTAGTGTGTGGTGGTAGAGAAATTATCTTTTCAGACTAAAATCATGTTTTGAACCAGGTCGTAAATATATATTTCTGCTGTAAAGATCGGCTTTTTGAATGGGTGTGTATGTGGTCCCCTGGTGTTTCTGCAGACAACCTCTAGTGGACACTTGAGGAATTGCAATTCGTCCCACTTAAGCATCAACTTCATACTTTAGGACTGGAGTTGTCACTTGGTTCACTAACTGTGTGATACATTGGCACATTTGCCACATTGGTAGTGGTAGGTCTGTCCTGTAAGATGATAAAAGTGTAAGTGTGAAAAATTTAGATCTAGTGAATTAAAATCTCTAACTGATGCATTCAAGGTCTTCTTCCAAAAACTTCTTTCTTAAAGTTGTATTTTCTTATGTCACTAACATCTAGCAAAGGGAATGCCTATGAGAATTAGCCATTGGGCTAAAATGAGTGTATTTACATTGGTCTAAATGTCAATTACTGTACATTTTCCCCATTGTCAAATGAATAAAACAAATACTACTAATAAAAAACTAAGTCTAATTTACCATTTTTATATTCACACATTAAAACTATTTAAGCACTTGAAATATTAGTAATTTGGACTCTCCACTGCCGCAACCATATACTTGTTTTTTGGTTGTATAAAGTTCAAAGTTTAAGCTAACTTTATTGTAAATTCAGGAAGATATGTACACATACATAAGAGTGAGGTTATGAAACTCAAGGGCCCATTGAGCTACGGTAATTATTTAAATAATAAATATCTGTGTAAAAATTGTATTATACTATATAAATGAAACTATACAGTACAAAAGTATAAAACCAATTGTAAAATTTTTAACAAGAAAAGAAACATTTGTGCAAAAAATAAAAATAAATGTTAGAGCGACACAAGTCAAAAATGAATACAAGTACCAAGACACATAAGAGGTAAAATATATATTTTTACATTTGAAAGGAGGCAGTGTGGAGTACTATGCAGTTAGTAACCCTGATGCTGCTTAATGGCTTAATAAACCTTACTGTGCTGTGGGGTGCTGTTATACTATGCCCAATATATTACTTAAACTTCTGTTATATGCAAGATTATCACATCTTGCAGCATTTGACTGCTTAAACACATTATTCTAATAACTAAAGCTTATTTCAGCTTCCTTTTTCAAATAAAGAATCAGAAGGTTATAATAGATACTGAACAGACAGTTGCTGGAGGCTGAATAAAATCAAATAAAAGCCCCACTTTTGGATGGATGAGTTAGTGTACCTTTAAAAGGTGTCTTGGTGTTTTAAAGATGAAGCTGACACTTCTATAAAACATGTTTCATAAAGGTGTGAAGCTCTTCTCGGTCAGATATGAATAAGATTCTGTCATCTCCTCTTTGATTAAACCTCTGTCTCTCCTGTGTTGTTGTGTAGCTCTGTGACAGGTGTGAGAGTCAGTTAAAGCTACAGGAAACCTCTCAGATATTTTTGAATATTTGAGTTTCTGTTCTGCAAATCTTTTTTTCAGCCACTTTGTATTCTACTGAACAAACATTTAAATGTTGAATAAAATGCAGGGTGTTGTCCTTTTTTTTTTTTTTTTTTTAGTCTTTATTCCAACTCTCTGCAGCCCCACTCTTTTTTTTTTCAATAAGGCTTATTTCAGCCTCTGAAACTTTCTGTTTTAGCTGCTGTCTCTTTAAGGCTCTCTGCTCCTCAAACCCCTGTCCTGTCTGACTTTATTTCCATTTACAAGATCAACATATTGACAAATCACTCCATGCTACAACATGATATCTGTGACTGTTTACATCCAGGTGGTTAAGCTTTAGAGTTATGGTGTTGACATCAACCAAAGCTACAGCTCCATCTAGTGGAATGAGGCTGAACTGCAGCTTAGACCCACCAAATAGCCAATGTTTCAGACCTACAGTACAGTGATAAACCCAGGTATCTTTTTGCAGGAGATTTTTTTTTAAAACCTACTTTTATGTGTATTTACCATATAACAGAAGGCATAAAACAAAAACAGAACTTAGGATAAAAATAGGAATCAATATCTAACAAATGAACAGAGAGATGTAAAAGTAGCTGAAACTTAGAAATAGGTGTAAAGTAGAGATTTATGTTGTGTCTTTTTCCACGACCAGAGAGTTTTTGTGGCTCAACTGCTCTCTTAAGAGAATATTACATACTAGTACATTTAACACACCTCTAATTTATTCTTTTCACCTCTCTATTCCTTCACCTTTGTTTACCTTTTGTTGGATTAAAGCATTTGTAACCAGACCAGAAATCCTTCAGGAATCACTACAGATTCCTGAGCCAGTTCTCTCTGACATGATCAGAGTTGAACATCAGGACAGGAATAATTAATCTGTTCATCTGTACTCTGACTCCCTCTAGTGGCTTCTGCATGCTATTGGTTTCCAAACAGCAAGAAAAACATGAAAATGTTGTCCCATTCTGCCATGATAGAGAATTTCAGCTGCTCAGCATGGCAAGGTTTCCGTTGTTTCGTTTTTATTACATGATGCTCAAAATTTTTGGAAAAGGGGAAAAGTAAGACTGCAGGCAGGTCAGTTTATCAACTGGACTCTTCTACTACGGAGCCATGCTGTTGTGATCTGTGCAGAACATGGTTAATCTTTTTTATCCCCCTTTTCTCTGCCTCTCTTTTTTATCAGATCACACCATTGTTTTGATCTTATTTTATAGCTTTGGGACTGATATTCACAGCTATAATAGCCCCAGGGGTAAGGGGATGCTTTGCTTCTGTAGTCCGACCCTGGTGGACATTTAAGGAACTGCCCCTTCATATTTAAGCTCCGGGGGAACTGCTTTATAAATCCTCTAATTTCAGAAAATTCTGTAAAAATTTGAGAGATACATATCACCTATTGGGCTTTCACTTTTTTAACTCCTTAATTTTGGTACAATTATCAATGATAGAGCTAGTCAATTTCGCACTACGAAGATTAGATAAGACCCACTTAATTACTCGTGAGGGGGGTTAGTTTTGCTTTAGTACACTTAGTTCAGGAAAAACTACAAATTAATAAAATGCAAATGACAAAAGTGAGTGTCAAATTCAATGATACAAATTATCAAAGGGAAGGGACAAAATGCAAAGCATCCAGGTTGACTCAAGAATTTTGACTATTATATTATTATTGTATTTAATTAAACATATATTAATTTTATTCCTAAAAATATCTGTAAAAACTGAAAAAAAGCAAATATTTATATTAGTTTTTTTAGTAAAAATTTTCCTCTTTGTCTTGATATGAGCAAAATTCAACTTAAAATCAAGAAACATGTGTCATTTCAAGATATTTAACAATAAATATAAGGCCTGAATTGAATGTAAAAGAAAATCTGCCTTGTAAAATATGCTTGTCAAGTTCTTTGAAATTAGAATAAAGTTTTAATACAAGAAACCCCATGGGAACATTTTTTTTACCCCTTGGTGCAAGTAATTCAGACATTGTTTTTCTCTTTAACTAATTTGATTTGATTTTTTTTTCTGGACTGGTCTGGCAAATATGGCTCATATTAATTTTATTTTTAATCTAATTTAATTCCACTTATAGAAAATGAAAACAGAAAATGAATAACAAATAATGATTGGGTGATAAAAGGAAAAAAGAAACAACAAAACTAAGCAAAGCAATAAAAATGGCTCATATCAAGTCTAAGAAGACATTTTTTAAAGACAAAATTGAGACAAACGCTTGATTAGATTTCAGTTACTGTTGCTAGAAAAATTGTTGTTGTTGAGAAACTAATGGGTCAAGATGAAAACCAAAAAACTTGGCAGTTATTCTGGACAATAAAAATATAAATACAATTATTAGAAATGTTATAATTCGTAAGTCATGCAGGAAGGATAATATCAATGTAGTAACAAGAGTAGTATTTACCATTGAAATGCAGTAAAGCATACGTTCAAAGGGGCAAAACATGGAAATTCAAAAGCAAAGTGTGACCTCAAAAGACCTCAAAATTGTCACGAGGAGCCAGACTTCATTAAAATTGCTCTGTGATGTTCCTTTTTTATTTGATGTGTGTATGAGATAAGAATTACATGCATCTTCTGAGCTTAATTCCGTCACTGGTGTGTTATTTTGTGAGTAAACCACCCTGAAGCTCGTGAAGCAGTGACAAAAGGCCGTGCCACCTGTCCTCCTCCTCCTCCTCCTCTGCATGGAGAGCAACAGTGCGGGAGCTCAGGCAGCTTTCAGCCGAGAATGAAGCCTGATGAGCGGCAGGCTGAGGGCGGACGGCCCGGCTCTGGATCCATGAGTAGAACCGGAGAAGAAAGAGTAACACAACAAACTGTTCCGTTCCCCTGCTGTGTGTGTTTGTGTGTGTGTGATTGTGTGTGTGTGTGTGTGTGTGTGCGCCGACTTTCTCTCCATAGAGTTTCACTGAGTTTACATCCGGGTTTTTTCCCTAGGCAATGGGAGTCGCAGCACCGCCGTTCCTTAGGCAAAGTGAAATAAATTCGCCGCACCGACACAAAAACTAGTCCGCTTTTCGAACACATTTTCTCCGCACCTGGCTCAACTGATCGGCTCGATTTAACGAACTTTAAGAACAACACGCACAAATATCAAACGCTTTGTCGCGGATAAACGCGCATTAGTGGGCCTGGTAAGTAGTTTTCGTCCCCCTTCCTCCAGCTCCGAGGCGCAGGGATCTGTGCTGTGCTGAGGCTGAGCTGAATGAGATTGAAGAAGAGTTCTTCTTGTTTTGTAGCTTCAGTTTCTCTGTTTTTACACAAATTTACTAAAACTAAAGATAAAATACAGCAACAAAAGAGAGCTCCGCGGGCAGCAGTGGGCCGGACTGTTTATGTGCTGTTATTCCATCGTGGATCGGCTTCTTATAGATATATATTTAATTAATCTAGAGGAGGACTGCTGCTGAGTAAGTGCACATTGGGCTTTTTAATTTCATAACTTTAATTTTCTCTGTTGTCAAACTTCACCTGTGTGCGGCTCTCGGGCTGTATCCGTGTGTCTGTGTGTGTTTGCGGGCAGGTGTGTGAGCTGGCAGCCGGTGTTGTGTTCAGCTCTGCTCTCTGTGTTTCTGTGTGTTTAGCTGCTCTGTGTGTTTCTTATTCTAGGAGTTGATATTCTGGAGGACAAGGGGCCGATATAACTTAGACCCCACCAACGCCTGCTCGGTGTCACAAATTAGAAAGATGGCGTCTTTTATGACTCTTCCCGAGCCGTGTTTTTGATTTTTCTCCCTCTTTTCCTGTCACATCACCGCCAAAGACCTGATTATTGATCTTTGATGTAAGTTATCAGCGTGGCTGGGAGCGTTAGCCGGAGCGAGCTAACAGGATGGTTAGCATTAGCCGCTACCGCTAACACACAGTGATCCACTTGTTCCGTGGTAACATTTCTCACCGTAACACGGAGTAATGTCGGTTTGACTGAGGCTCTGCTTTGATGATTTTAGCAACAGTGAGAAACACTCCGGAGCCCGCGAAACGTTATTTTCGCCACCGCTGTGTGAGAAAAAAAGCTCCTAAAGAAAAAAAAAAAAAAAAACGAGGCAGCTGCGATGAATTTAACGAAGAGCTTTCACATCCACAGCGCCATGGTGGTTTAATAAGACGGTTATAAAACATTTATTTCACCGCCGAAACAAAAAAACACTTTTCACTGTTTCAACCCGAAGCTCCCAACGGCTCTCCTCTCTCTGAAAACCTCCATTTTAGCTCAGTTTCTCCCTGTTTCGGGGCCTCTGCGACGGCATGTGATGCTGATGGAAGTTTATCCAGACAACTTCATGTCCCACCCAGGGAGCAATTACTCCAATTAACCGGCAGCGTGTGCTCAAAGCCGGGCCGCGGGGGTACGGCGCGGGGCGGCGAGGGGCTCCAGGCTGCTACTGTTGCTGCTTTACACCACAGTACATGTATTTAACACTCTTCAGTGAACTCCATCTTCACCCCCATCCTCCTCCTCCTCCTCCTCTTCTTCATCAGCAGGGACACATGGAGTTAGTCACAGAGGTCAGGCATCATATAACCTCTTTACATCACCGCAGCTTTACGCAGATTCTCAGTTTTTCTTTTTTTTTCTTTTTTCGAATGGAAAAATAGTTTTACACAACTACTACAAAGAGATGCACTGAAGCTGGAAATGCTCATTTTTCATGCTTTTTTCCTTCACTCCACCACATCCCAGAGGAAAATAATGCTCTTTTAACTGCTCCATGTTTAATTCTGTTCATTTTTTACGTAAAAACACTTTTATGAAACATCACAACTTCACACAATCTCTCAGCTGTTACTTCTGCCTTTGCAACTATCTCTGCTTGTCGTTAACATTTGATTTTCTTTAAATTAAGATACTTTGAATCAACTTTCATACTGTAAATATTAAATCATATTAGATATATTTGATAGCATTTACTTACAATAGCACTTGTTTACAACCCTTCCATGTTTCATTCTGCCCATTATTTACCTAGAAAAACCACATTTCTGAAACATCACAACTTCACACAATCTATGAACTGTTAGTTCTGCCTTTGCAAATCCCTCTGCATGTTATTAACATTTGATTTTTTTAAAATTAAGATACTTTAAATCAACTTTGATACTGTAAATATTAAATCATATGAGATATATTTGATAAAAATTGCAAACAATAGCACTTGTTTACAACTCTTCCATGTTTCATTCTGCTCTATATTTACATAAAAACACATTTATGAAACATCACAACTTCACACAATCTCTCAGCTGTTACTTCTGCCTTTGCAACTATCTCTGCTTGTCATTAACATTTGATTTTTTTTAATTAAGATACTTTAAATCAACTTTGATACTGTAAATATTAAATCATATGAGATATATTTGATAGCAATTGCAAACAATAGCACTTGTTTACAACTCTTCCATGTTTCATTCCGCTCTATATTTACATAAAAACACATTTATGAAACATCAGAACTTCACACAATCTCTCAGCTGTTACTTCTGCCTTTGCAACTACCTCTGCTTGTCATTAACATTTGATTTTTTATTGAAATACTTTTATATTTTCAATTATTATAACTATATAACATATTTTTTATAGTAAGTGCTTCTTCTTGTACTTGTTTACAACACTTTTAATGTTTTATTCTGCTCATTATTTACCCAGAAAAACCACATTTCTGAAACATCACAACTTCACACAATCTCTCATCTGTTACTTCTGCCTTTGCAACTATCTCCGCTTGTCATTAACATTTGATTTTTTTTAAATTAAGATACTTTAAATCAACTTTGATACTGTAAATATTAAATCATATTAGATATATTTGATAGCATTTACTTACAATAGCACTTGTTTACAACCCTTCCATGTTTCATTCTGCCCATTATTTACCTAGAAAAACCACATTTCTGAAACATCACAACTTCACACAATCTCTCAGCTGTTACTTCTGCCTTTGCAACTATCTCTGCTTGTCATTAACATTTGATTTTTTTTAAATTAAGATACTTTAAATCAACTTCGATACTGTAAATATTAAATCATATGAGATATATTTGATAGAAATTGCAAACAATAGCACTTGTTTACAACTCTTCCATGTTTCATTCCGCTCTATATTTACATAAAAACACATTTATGAAACATCAGAACTTCACACAATCTCTCAGCTGTTACTTCTGCCTTTGCGACTACCTCTGCTTGTCGTTAACATTTGATTTTTTATTGAAATACTTTTATATTTTCAATTATTATAACTATATTACATATTTTTTATAGTAAGTGCTTCTTCTTGTACTTGTTTACAACACTTTTAATGTTTTATTCTGCTCATTATTTACCTAGAAAAACCACATTTCTGAAACATCACAACTTCACACAATCTCTCAGCTGTTAGTTCTGCCTTTGCAAATATCTCTGCATGTTATTAACATCTGATTTTTTTATTAAAATACTTTTACTCAACTTTCATTCTGTAAGTATTGAATCATAGTAGACATATTTGATAACAATTGCTCTTGTTTACAACTCGTCCATGTTTCATTCTGCTCTATATCTACATAAAAACACATTTATGAAACATCACAACTTCACACAATCTCTAAACTTGTAGTCCTGCCTTTGCAAATCTCTCTGTATTTCATGAACGTTAGATTTTTTTTAAATGAAAACACCTTTACTCAATTTTCTTACTGTAAACATTTAACTATATTACATATATTTGATAGTGAGTGTTTATTACAACACGTCCATGTTTTATTCTGCTCATTATTTACTTAGAAAAACCACATTTCTGAAACATCACAACTTCACACAATCTATGAACTGTTAGTTCTGCCTTTGCAAATCCCTATGCATGTTATTAACATCCGATTTTTTTTTTACCAACATACTTTAACTTAACTTTCGTACTGGCATTTTTTATTTTTGAAATTGTCTTTTTATTCTGAGAGGCACAGTTAGTCTTACATTGAACATAATTTTCAATTCACATCACACTTTCTTGCTCTTCTTACAGTTATTTGTCCATTTTTTTGTACTTTTGCCAAAAGTCTGAATTTCTTCATCCATCATGCTTTTAGAGTTTTTTTTCTTATAAATTGTTCATTCACTGTGACATGAACCACAGAACCAGCCATTTCTACATCAAACAAAAAGTATATTAAGAAATCAAAACCAATGTGTAGAGGTTTTTTTTCTTTTTTGGCCACTAATAAAGTCAAACAGTCCAATCTTACATGTTTTACATACTCAGTTTATTTAGTCCACATTTTATAAAACTTTTCTTGTTGTACTCTGAGAAAATGGGATCTTTCCATGATATTTTCTATAAACATTTCACTATAAGAGATATTTCATGGTTATTGTTTTAAGTAGTCTTTGTCTACGACACATTTATGCACAAATGTACTGAGTTCAAAGAAAGTTGCTTTGGTGACGTTTTACGAAGTCAGAAAAGTTTAAGTACTATACTTGAAGTACTGAGTATTGAGGCTGAAAGATTTGTAAAAATAATCTAGTTGCAATTATTTTAAGGTTCCCCGCCTGATGTGTTATTAAACAATCACAGCATGACAACAACCCATGACATTCATTTTTTCTACACATGACTGCTTTTTGCCCATTTTAGTCACTTGTCTCTCTTTTTTGGTCACTTTTGGACCATTGTTTGTTACTTTCTGACTGTTTTTTTAAAGTTCTCTTCTAATTTTCTTGCCAGTTTTCCTTACTTTTTGACCATTTTTGCCTCCTTAAGCTTGTTTTTATTGCTACCTCTTGCTGTTTATTCCACTTTTCAGTGATCAGATTGTTTCTCTCGCATTGGTACTTTTTAACAGTTTGTATCTTTGGAGTTTGTTAAAGCATCTTTTGATTGTAATTGTTTTATTAACAGTCCTCACATGATTGAACAGTGTCTGGTTTTGCAGTGAGGGTTGTTTTAAGAGCCAAAAGTAAAGACTTGATTTGTTGTTCAGAGTGAAATTTGCTTGAAACAAGCTGTAAAAACTTCTTTCAGTGAAGTTATCAATCGAAATATTAGTTGAAATAAGATTTTTCATTTGGACCTGTGAGTTTCGTTGAGCTGAGATAAAGTGTAATGACGTACTTTGACCGTTAGATTTGAATTTTAAGTGCAGATGTCACCGAATCAGCTGCTGTCAGAGAGTTCACTGAGAGCGTGTATGTGTGTTTGTGACTCTGTAGGAGATGCTGGAAAATGCTGAAATAAAAGTGAAAGAGCGAGCTTTAAAAACAGTTCACAGAAAGTAAACAAAAAGCTGCTTAATTGACAATTAAAAGTTACTTTCACTTTCACTGACTGCTGTGTTAATAACTACTTAAAAAGCTGCTTACAGCTTCTACCAGACACACAGGTGAACTTTAACTTTAACTACATGAAGTTTCTGCTCCTAATTACTGAAATGAGACTGGTAACAGCTATGCATTTTAACTTCAGGTACTGTGATCACTAAAATATATCACCAAACTACTTATTTTACTGTTCAAACTCTGAGGGCATGAAGCTGAATGACTCATACTTCTGTATTTTTACTGTGATACTGAACCTCTTTGTGTTTATCTTACACTCAGGTGTATTTTAGTTTTAGTTTTTCTTTGAGAGTAAATAATATACATCAGAAAGAAACAGACATTTAGGTTAAGACATGGATAAGTAGAGGTAAAGAAAAGTTACAGCTTGTAGACTTAACTTGCCAAACACTGACAAAATATCAGCAAAGTGTAGTGATGAATTTGAAACTAAGATTTGAGCATCTTTTGTTACATTTGTTAACTTTTATTGTAACTATTTAACTGTTACTGCAACTGTTACTCTAAATAAAGTAGTTAACACTTGTTCAGTAGATACTTAATGTTATGAAATATAATAATACTAAACCCACACATCCTAATACAGGGATGTAAAAATGTGGGGTTACTTTGCAAAGTGTCAAAATGGGGAAAAAAAATTTCTGTTTTTGTACATGTATTAATTTACGTGTACATTTTCATAATTTACTTGTCAACCTTCAATATCTTACTTTACAGTTTTGCCTTTAGTTTATATGGTTGGTGTGCCAGATGTGAAAATGAATATAAGATACTTTCTAGATCTTTGCAAGTTGTTTTTATTACAAGGTTTTCCCGGTGCAACTTTTTCACTCTTTACGACACCGATATTGTGACCTGGAGCATTGGCCATTACCGGTCTGATACAAGATCAGATCAAATCATAGACATTTTATTACTTATTTTGACTTGATCAAGACTTTGCTCAAGCAGAACAGTTGTCTGCAACAGGAGGTATGAGAAGCCAACCGGTTGCATAAATTTAATCTTAAAAGAATATACTAAAAATTGAGGACAATAGATTAGAAGACCCTGAAAAATAACCTCAGTAAATCCAATAAAAACAAATTATAATTCAAAGTGGAAAATAACAATTCCAGTTCACTTCAGTTGTTTTTTTATACTGTCATTATAAGGTGGGAACTTCTGAGGGGAGGGGGAAAAACAATCCCACATTTTCATTGTCTCATTGCTCCAATTTTAGAATAAACATGTGACTCTAATAACAAGAACAGGACACAAATATAAATGGTCTGTTGTTCTGATTGTTGTGGACTGTTGTTTCCAAGAGCTTATATGGGAGAGTTTAGACTTGGGCTGATACTATACTACTTTTTTTTTTTTACCAATATTGATTGATATAAGAAATTGGTATCAGATCAGGACACACTTAGTTGTGCAAGCTAAATTGTGCAGACTAAAATCAACTTCATGTCAACACTTCTTTATCTTAATTATTCTCTCTGTGGAAACACGAAGCACTTTTGTGTCCTTTATTACGAATAGTACAACTTTATGAGGCTGATATTACTTATGATGCACTTTAGAGCTACATGAAGCTGATTAGTTTATACATGTATGGATTATTTGAAGGAGGCAATGTAAATAACAGTTTGTCCTGTTATAGCTATGGCTAATTTCCAGCACCTGCCCCCAGTTTGACTGTACTAATAATAAAATTAATAACTTTATTTAAAGCGCACTTTAAAAAAATGTTACAAAAATTGAAGAAATAAAAGAGAAGGAAAAGAGAAATAGTGCAAGTGGAAGAAATGTGACAATTTATAAAAGACTAGAAACCACCACTGAATAGAGGAAAGAAAGCATCAGAAGAATGAAACCAACAACAAGATAAAAAGCAATTAAGATAACAAGAGACAGAGGATTAAAGACTCTGCCCATGATACTGTCAAAGAAAAGTTGAAGGTTAAATGGAATAAAAGCAGTGTTATGATGATTAATGTCCACTAAAAGAGGGAAGAATGAAAAAAAAAAAGCCAAGATTATATAAAATAACATGTAAACAGTGATAACTCTGGTAAAAATAAAACTGAATACCAGAGGTTAACTGAAGTTGAAAAAAATCATCCTTCAGCTCAGTGTGAACGTTTGTCTTCTGGTCTGACACCTAAACCCTCTCGCTGCTTTTTCAGGCACTGAAATTAAAATATAGACAATGTTGATGATGTTACTAATAACTTTATCTTTTTCTTTCGATTTCAAAGAGTTAGTGTTGATTTCAGTTTGTTTCTCAAACACTTAAAGCTCCAATTGACAGGAGCGTTAAATATGTGAGAAATAATAGACACAAGCCTGTCACCTGTTTGTGTGACCTTTGACCTCAGATCTGCCCTCAGAGTTAAAAGAGCTCTAAAAAGTGTACAAACCTTTTTACTCAGGGTGGACAGATTTATGTAAAAAAGCTGTGAACAGATTGTGTATTTGTACTGAGTAATTGTTAAGTGTTACATAATGTTTTAAAGATATGTTTGGTTCACATTCAAAACAATCAAACATGTTAAATTATAGATTAAGGTTCAAACTTATCTAAGAGCCACAGTCCAGCTAACTCAGCTGTTTTAACACAAAAATTAGAGTTTTTAGAGTTAATTTTAGGAACTCAGAGAAGCGACTGTTAGAGTTGTGCAACAGGTTTAAGTTTTATGTATCTGTATTTAGTCTGAATTGGAAAATAGATGCATCTTAGATGTGAAGAATTATAATTTGACCTGTAAAAACCTCAGATTTAAACCAACAGGAATAATCGTTTTGTCCTGCGTCTGCGTCATCAGGTGACGTGATCTGAACCTGACGTTCATCTCTGAGTCATATCGTATTTGTTCGACCTTGACGTCAAAGATTATCGATGAAACACACAACACACAGAAACACAGTAAAAAAGAAATAAAGTTGGTGTTTAGTGAGAAAGAAGAGTTATTTGTGGATAAAGTAATCAGTATAGGGTAAAAATGGTACTGAATTGTTCTCTCTAACAACTATTTAATTCATTCTGGAAAAATCTGAACCTTTTTAAATGTTGACAATATTTGACATAATTAAAAAAAATGTTATGATGGTGTCTATTTTTATTCAAAGTGTTATTTTACCCCAAATGTTCAGATTATACATCACTCATCAACAAAGAAAAGACAATAACAATAAGGATGCATTCAGGGTCTATCTAAAAACATGTAAATAGCAGCACTTAGATCTTCATCATCAAACAGTCATCACAGGAAAATTCACACAGATGTTGAAATCACACTTAAAAATATCTTTGACAACATGTTTCCTGTTAAAAGTAATGTTTTTATAAAGTTAACTGTACAAATTGTGAGCATCCCACAAAGAATAAACTCTGAAAAGTTAGTTGAAAACATAAAATTTCATATAATGAATGAAGAAAATGATATTTTGGGCTGGAAATAGAATGAGATTATGAATAAAAAGAGTTTTAAATAGTGCTTCATTGAAGTGTTTTTGTGTGTTTGTCAGATTTTCTCTGAGTTCTTCTCGCTGCGTGGTTAACTAACAGTCTGTGTGTGTTTGTTTGTGTTCCAGGGCAGCACAGAGGGGTGGAGGCCAGTCCCACAGCCAGGTGGTGAGTCCTATCACATGATACATTGACATCAAAAACAAACATTTTAAGGTTAACTACGAACTTAAATCAAAGTTGGTTTGTATCAAAAGTAAAAGAACTGTGAATTAACGTTTGTCACAGACAGATTTATGTCTCACAAATGTTAAAATAAAGTGAAATATGAGCTTCTTTGAAAGTTAAGCCATTTCACCTGTGTCACTTTAAATGTCTCAGCTGTTGAGTTATTTCGCAAAGTATGTCTTTTACACAACAAGTATATTTGTATACATCTGCCAACGTATTGTATATTCTCCCTTTTTTCTGTTGTTATTGAAAACACATGTATTAATACTGAGACATTAATGTTTCATAGCACTCTGTTTATACAAAGCAGTCTTTAAAGAAGCAAAATAACCTGATGATTGTTTAAGTTTTATGAGGTTAATGAAGAATAACTAAAGTCCACTGAATTATCTTCTGTGTTGTTTCGTTTCAGCGGCACTTTAATGCTTCAGGTGGATGGTTTTCCTACTGGAGACGGTGTTAAGGTAAAAAAAAAACAAAATTACTAATAGTTTAGTTAACATTCTGTTTTTGTAATGAGGGGAAAAGAGACTGATGTGTTTCTGGCTGAAGCTCTGAGCGTTCAGCGCTGAAGAGACTCTCTGTGACCTTGTGTGACCTTCACATGAACCAGCAGCATCACTCAGGAAGTCCTTATAAGGCTGCACCTCATGCTGCTGGTTTCTGTTGAACCAGCTGTTTAAGACCCGTCTGTGTGTGTGTGTGTGTGTGTGTGTGTGCGTGTGTGTGTCTGTGTGTGTGTGTGTGTGTGTGTGTGTGTGTGTGTGTGTGTGTGTGTGTGTGTGTGCGCAGGCTGATCAATCGGCTGGCAGACTTACTGGATCCATGATGGAATTACAGACGTTACAGGAGGCCCTGAAGGTGGAGATCCAGATCCATCAGGTGAGCTGAGACTCTTAGTGAGTTATGAAGTCAGTTTACAACAAACTCCAGGCTCAGATTGTTGCTACAAGAGTCAGAAAGGATCCCAACAGAGACAGAAAGAGAAAGCTTTTTCTAACAGAGGAAGAGAATTTTACCTCCGAGGAGTTGGAGATCATTCATTTATTACTGTTACTATTCAGTCATTTCTCAGATTGTTTGCACACAGAGGGAGGAATATTGTTTCTCACCAGCATTGCATGGATTTAAAAGCTGAANCGTGTGTGTGTGTGTGTGTGTGTGTGTGTGTGTGTGTGTGTGTGTGTGTGTGTGTGTGTGTGTGTGTGTGTGTGTGTGTGTGCGCAGGCTGATCAATCGGCTGGCAGACTTACTGGATCCATGATGGAATTACAGACGTTACAGGAGGCCCTGAAGGTGGAGATCCAGATCCATCAGGTGAGCTGAGACTCTTAGTGAGTTATGAAGTCAGTTTACAACAAACTCCAGGCTCAGATTGTTGCTACAAGAGTCAGAAAGGATCCCAACAGAGACAGAAAGAGAAAGCTTTTTCTAACAGAGGAAGAGAATTTTACCTCCGAGGAGTTGGAGATCATTCATTTATTACTGTTACTATTCAGTCATTTCTCAGATTGTTTGCACACAGAGGGAGGAATATTGTTTCTCACCAGCATTGCATGGATTTAAAAGCTGAAATAATAACACAATTAACCAATTATGTCAGAAACCTTCAAAGCACACAGAAAAAATACAAATAAAGGTCAGAAAGGTTTGTAAAGGCAGAGGCTGTTATCACTGTGTGTTAGTTAACTCTAGTGGGTAGGAAAAGTGCAGCTAAAATGCTGTAGTACTGCTGAATGACCACTAGGGGTCCCTGTTATTATTCTGACTTTTGTCCCTTTGTGTCTGCAGAAACTGGTTGCCCAAATGAAGCAGGACCCTCAGGTAAACTTTCCTCATGTTTCTGTAACACTGTGCTGCCTAAACACCTGAAAAACACACATGAGACTGCACCTGTTCATGGACACATCAGCACATTAAGACAGTTTACATCAGGACAGAAACACAGTTTACATCATGACATAAAAACACAGTTTACATAAGGACATTACAGCTCCGGAAAAAATTAAGAGACCACTGCAAATTTTACAGTTTCTCTGATTTTGCTGTTTATAGGTATTTGTTTGAGTAAAATTTTCAAACATGCAGAGAGGCTGATTTCTGAAAAATTTGCAGCAGCCTCTTAATTTTTTCCAGAGCTGTATCTTACAGTTTACATCTGGACGTAAACCCACAGTTTACATAAGGAGATAAACACAGTTTCATGTTAGTTTCCTACATGTTTTATCATTTGATTGACAAAGTATTTCAACAATAAAAGTAAAAATGATCTTTTTCTTTGGATAGTCTTTTTGGTAGTCTTTCTTTCCCAATACAACCTTATCACTGAAAGGTTCAAAGTTTACAACCCCTCCCCCAGACTTTACTGAAAGAAGCACAATATAACCCCCTAATCTACAGAAGGAAAAGGAAAGAGAAGAGAAGGAAGAAAAGAACACAATTTTTCTATTTGAATTTTGCAATTGTCGCTTCTTATCTTCGAGTCACGAGGTAAAAGGTAAAAGTCACAGGGATTAACACAGTGAACCACAAACATTATTACCGTGAAAACTGGAGGTGAGCTTCGTGCTGGATCTCTTATTCCAGTTTCCTTCGCTTCCTTCCTCCTTTTGATTTCAATGTCCAGCTCAATCGCCTCCAGGTTTCTTTTCTCTCTCTGTGGATCTGGAGGTCTGCCAGCTCTGCCTGTTTCTGCAGGTGCTTGGCATACATGATCCTCATGGTTTCTGAAATCTGTAGAAGAATTGTCAATTAGCATCAACAGGAATAGTGCATCCCATAGATTTACTTCAGCACAAAGTATACTCACAAAACTACCAGCATGCTTTTCAGGTAGTACAGTCTTGAAGTCCTGTAACACATTTTTATCAGCCCCTTGACTTTCCATTCATTTTGGACTAAATAAACGGTTTATCTCCTCAAATCTGACACGATACCTCAGTCCTTCTGGAGTCCAGTAACAGATGCGAATGTTCCTTCCTCCTGCCATAACCATGCATGAACCAAGAAAACTCATATTCACATTTGAAAAGACACACCAGGCCTGTAAAATCAATAAAACGTTCAGTACTTACTGGCTCCAAAAGCACCACTGTGTCCCCAGACACTGCAGGTAAACTTAAAGTGAGACAGAATAACATTATCAAATATATTTAATCTGCAGTGGAACCGTTTTATCAGAATCAGAAATACTTTATTGATCCTTTAGGGGAAATTGCTTATTAGCTGACAGCTTCTCCCATTAAAAAAGTGTCAAATTATAGGAAAAGTACAACATATAAGCCCTAGTTTCTTATAAAAATTAAAATATAAGCACAAGGTTTTGAGTATGTACATTGTACTTGGAAATATATGGTATATATATATATATATATATATATATATATATATATAATGGCAGAAGTTAGGGGTTATTGCACAGATACTGACATGAATTATGGGATATGCACCAAGGTAATTATTGCATCTTATTTAAAAAAAAAAAACAAAATAAAATGGAAATTTCAATCGCAAGGACTCAGTATGACATTTTTTTTTCTTCATACGTTCTTGTATCGAAGAACTTTGGTTGAATTTTAAGTTCTGTCATTTATTCACTCTTCATTCTTTTTGTTTCAGAACGCAGATCTGAAGAAGCAGCTCCACGAACTACAAGCCAAGATCACAGCACTCAGCGAGAAGCAGGTACAGTACACACACACACACACACACACACACACACACACACACACACACACACACACACACACACACACACACACACACACACACACAGAGTAACAGTTCTTCTTGTCTCCACTTTACACCTGTAAGTTGTCAAACCCCACCCCTTCAGAGGGCTGTATGGAGTGTGGGGAAAGAAGGGGTGGGGTTTGACACTTATAATAATAGATGTAGTTAATGTAAATGAAACATGCCACATTAATCTGGCATCACTCTTTATTTTTCCATATCCTCGCGTTGAGGATGGACCGGTTTCATGTCTGTCACAGGTGTCCTGTTCTGCCTGGGGATGTTTAGTTCACCCTGACAGGTGTAAAAAAGGACTTAACATTGTGTCAGTGTTACACTCTCATCAAATATGTTCGTCTGTTTGTTGAACTTGAGTTTGTTATGTTCTGCTTTTAGTTCATTTTTGAAGTCTGCAGTCACTCAGAGCTTATTCTGTAGAGGTTCCTGATCAGCCCATGTTTAGATTGTTTTGATCCTAATAAATGTATGAGCATATTTACAAGTTCATAAGAGTTTTATAACTTAAAAAAGGTATCTTTAATAGTACACTTTAAAAAGATTAATCGATAAGAGGGCTAAATGACTTTCAAAAATAACCTAATTGCTGTTATTTTTTCCTTTGGTGTTTTATGGTGCGGTTATTTTTAGGGTCCCTATCTTATGTGTTGTTGAATAAACACGTTTTAGGAAATAAATATTGACATTAACTACAGCATGACAACAATCCATGGTGTATTTTGGATTAGATTATTATTATTTTTTGCTACTTGTGACTGTTTTTTTGCTGATGTCAGGCACTGTTTCACTCCTTATTGCTACTTTTGGACCAATTTTTTGCTACTTTCTGACTATTTTTCAAGTTTTCTCCCAATTTTTTCTGCTTTTTGGCCATTGTTGCCACTGTAGACTTAATTTTGATGCTACTTGTTGCTGTTTTTGCCAGGTTCTTTTTAACATTTTGGCTCTTTGGTCTGGCATGGTTGAGTAACACTAGTGAAGATCATGAAACACTCACTGTAAAAAGTTTTATCTGGTTTTCTGACACATTTCAGGTGAACAAATATTGCACTGTCTGCAATTAGAATATTGCAGCCGGCCATATTGTAATTTTATCCAATTTGTGACTAATTGCCCAGCCCAAATTGATAGTCTTATTTTTTTCTATTACTATGATTCTGTGTGGAACTTTTATTTAATTTCTGCAAAAATCAGGAGTTTTGTTTGTATTTTCTAATGTTTTCTCTATTTTAAGACATGTTAGGTTGCAGAGAGATCAACCTTCTGGTATTTTTTTTATCAGATTTTTTTGTGTCATGTAACTTATTATAACATCAGGTTGCATTCAGAGCAGGTTTTAGGACATTGATTTGATGCAGGGGTCGTTGTTTTGTGATTTCAAACATTATTGAAAACACCCAGAGATGTGAAACTGCCCTGAGTTTAGGCGTCTCATTGTTCTGTTTCTTGCATCATCTTGAATGCTGCACAGAGAGCAAACTCTAAACTGTCATTTTTGAGGAGAAAGGAGGATAAAACCGACAGATTTGATCATGCTACCGTCATTAAAGCTTCATGTTTGTGTTGAGACATCTGCTCAGTTTGTTTAAAGACTCCTCTGATTCATTTTTTTTTAGTTCCCTCCAAACCTCGGGTTGTTTTTGTGTCTTTATTTTTAACCACTTTGAGCATGCCTCCTATTTTTATCTGCTGAGTTAGCTTTAATGTCGTCCCGTGAAACTCTTTGAACGTCCTCCTGAGAGATAAGAGCTCGGCTGGTAGAAACTAGCAGGAGAATAAGAAGTGGTGTCGTCTTTAAAGAGCAGAAATGAGCTTCATGATGCAGAGAGATGGAGGTGAAGGTGTGACAGTCTGAGCGTTAACGGGCAGATGATAAATAATGCCCTTGTGTTTATGAGAGGTTCACTTCAGGTAGCTGTTTTTATTTCCTGCTTCCTGTCAGAGTTACCTGATCATTTTGAGGCCGTCCTGTCAGAAAAAGTTCCTCAGTCAGTTCATGTTTTTTCCTTTTGAGTGAAACGTGTCGTATCTCCTCAGACTCTGGCAGGTGAAGCAGGTGAAGCAGGTGAAACACTTCCTGCAGGAATCGCTCAAACGTGGTGTTTTGAAGTGTAAATGAGACGCTGGAGGAGCTCCTCTGAGGACAAGATCTAACCAGCCAAATACCTGCAGACAGTCAGAGCGGAGGGATTTATATGCTGCTTAAGACCTGTTGTGAGGCCACAGGTTAAGAAGCTCTCTGTGTCGACTGAATCCATAACTCTGTCTCTGCAAAGCTAAAAAGGAATTAATGTTTGCTAATTTAAATGTAAAGTGGTGCAGGGTTGGATTATTCAGAGATCAGCTTGTGGAGAGGTTTCTCCAAGCGAGGGGAGAGGGACGGGTTCAGACAGGTCCAGGCAGGAGATCCGCTTCGGGAGTTTAGCTTCTGATTCCAATGTTCACGAAAAATACCCGACCTCTCTTTACGGGATCCAAGAGACGAAATGGACATGTTGCTTTTTAACAGGCTCTAAGATTAAACATCATAATCTGCTGAACTGTAACAGATCAAACAAACACCTTTATACTCTCTGCTCATAAAAAAACATGTTCAGGGTTTTTAATAACGTCTGGAGAGGAAAATATCAACCCATGTTGTAGCATTCAGAGGAGGGCTGAACAATATAAGGAAAAAATGACATGTTTATTTCCTGCAATGTATATTTTGAGATACTTTTCTAAAGTTTACTGCTTCACTCTGTTCAGATGAATTCGCCCTGACTCTTCCCTCAGGATATACAGATTATTGGCACTATTGTTTACATTTTGACTTACATTGGCATCAGCCTATTTTTAAGGATCAGTGATGATAGTCTCACTTTAACCTCTCAAGACCCGAGCGTTTGTCTAGAGCGCATTTTTAGAAAATTTTCCTTGTTGTTTGGGATCAGTAAGAGCTTAAAAAACAAACTTTGTGTTTCTTCCAGAAGATATGTTTTTGTGTTATTAGTTTGCTACTGGTTTTTAGGTATTACTATTATTGTACATAACTGAACCTTTTTTTTTCTCACTGAAATGGGTGTAAAGTTGGGATATCACCTATGACGTGGGCAGTGTATCTAAATGTGGCTAATTGGTCAAAGTTTTTAAAAACATGCGGTATCTGGGGTTTGAGAGGCAGAAATGTAACGTCCACATATGTGGATGCTGGGTCTTAAGAGGTTGTAGATCACAATCAGGCATACATCTAGAGACGAGACTTTTGAAGATCACTTAAAAAGTCCTCACATTTACCGCTCCCTTGTCTCAGTCCCTCTACCTGCTCGTCACTCTGCCCGACCCTGATAACAGCAGGTGAGATGACAGAGCGCTGAGAAGGTGAAATAACTGTGGGAGTTGTTGCTGTAATGTGGTAAAATATATAAATGGATGCTCATTGAGGTCTATCAGTAATATGATTTGGCGCAGACAGGCTACAGCAACCTCATTGAAAGCCTCAATATATATTGTTATATGTTACTTATCTTGGGATATGATTTTTGTGCAGGCGGACATGGTGATGATGGTACTGAAAAAATGTAGTGTGCAGCCCTAATGCAGGGAGGTTTTGTATTAAGCTAATTCTTTCAAGCATGAATCTAAATGAAAGAATATGTTGTTAAATATCTATGAGGCATTTTCAGTGCTTTAGTCTTACATTGCATTTAATAACCTGACTCTGCTCAGGCTGCACAGAGTTTGAAAAGTTAAATGAATATTTCACTGCTGACTGCAATCATTGTTTCAGCAGATTTCCAGTATTCAGGGACGTCAAAAGCTGTTTTAAATCAGAGTTTTTGTCTCAGATGGCTCTTTCAGTATCCTGGTTTTGTTCCCGTTTGAAGCCCGTTGCTGTTTCATTTCCAGCGCTCGGAGTCCAAACTGTTCATGAACCTCAGCGGAGACTCTATCTGTAAACCTCAGCACATAAAGCGTCTGCGTGTCGAGATTAGAGCGGGTTAAATATGCAGTGTGTGTTTTTTGTGAAGTGCGCGGACTGATCCTTTAAAAAACAGAGCATGGATAAGAGCTGAGAGGGAGTGTGCGACGTGATAAAGCGTCCCCCTGCAGCAGATAGAGCCGCACATTATTAACTGCAGGTCAAACTGCTCCGTGAAAGCGGCGAGCCGGTCCACTCTTCAGGGCTGCTCGCTCTCCTTGCCGCTCCTTATGACGCCGCGCCGCTGCATTAACTTCCTGCTTCGGAGTCAGGTGTTGCTAGGTAACAGATGGGCTTTATCTTAGACTGTGGATCATACGTCAAAGGCTGAGAGACGCTGTTCTCTGCGCTACAATGTGCCCTGTGTTTTTATGGTAATCTGTGGTTTCTACAGAGAGTAGAGAAGATTCTTCCCTCCTCACGTTAACACACACACACACACACACACACACGCACGCACACACACACACACACACACACACACACACACACACATACCTGCTACAGAGTGTGTGTATGTGTGTGTTCATGTAGTAACATCACAGCTTGGACTTTGTGCAGCTACAAAGCCTCCTCTCTGCCTCTTATCTATTTTTTATCATTTATCCCTGAATGAAAACTGGATCTTTAAACTCAGAGGAGAAAAAGAAACAGCAGAGAAATGTCGGCGCAGCGTTCAAGCAGCCAACTGTGAGTTTATTGATTATGAGACAAAGGACAAAAGAAGAGCAGAAACAGCTGAAGTTCTCACATGGTGTGCTCTGGCGTGCGGAAAAAAAGTAAACATGAAGGAGTCAAAATATTTACGCGCATGTGTCCTGAATCATTTCAGTATGACACTTTTGGTTCAGCGCAGACAACAGTAATTTACAGAATTATAGTAGCAAACAAGAAAGAGTAAAGTCCAAACCTTGTATACAAAAATACATTAAATAAAAATACAAAATAAATTTTGTCTGTTATTTTTTCCCCTTTCATTGCCTAAATATGTACTGAAATGAAACTTTAAAGGTGTTTATTGTTACATCCCTCGCTTATAAATAAAGTATGTAACCGGGTTATTTAAAAAAAAAACTGTGCAAATAGCTTAAAGGAGATGTGAAAAGAAGACCAAATAAGAAATTATTGTTCCCTTGCTTAACCTCATCTCTCTGTCTCTTCTCCTCCTGCAGAAAAAAGTGGTGGAGCAGCTGAGAAAGGAGCTTTTAGTGAAGCAGGAGCCAGAGGCAAAGCTGCAGCTGCACGTCCAAACTCCTCCAGTAGGTGGCGACATCAAACCGGCCAACCTGCTGCAGAGCCAGCAGATACCTGGAGGACTGCAGCAGGTAGGAAACACTCACAAACACACACTTTATTTATTTATTTGAGCCAAATTTATATCAGGAAATAACAATGAACCTTTTTTGAATTACTTGAATGGTATTTTCTCTGTCTCATCCGTCCACAGACCCTGACGGTCACGCCGGTCCTCACCACGAAGACTCTACCTCTGGTGCTGAAAGCTGCCGCAACACCCACCCTCCCCGGCTCTGTCCTGCCACAACGCCCCCCAACTGTCGCAATGGTCACCGCAGCTATCACCAAACCCGACTCGCAGAACGCCCCCATCAACCTGCAGGTGGCTAGCAAGCTGACCAACCAGAGCACGGAGCGACTCGTATCAAAGAACGCCATGGTGGTAAGGCCCTCTGCTTCCCCCTGCTGTCAGTCATGTGTCATAGCCCTCCTTTGATCTGAATATTAAACAGTTT
>RPOG01001709.1:0-22500 GCA_008086565.1 Thalassoma bifasciatum
GACAGCTGCACGAGCAACTTTTCGTTTTCTACATACGTAGCCAACCGTTACCTTGATAGCATGTCCGTGAATGCGCAGCAGTGTTTGTCAGAGGACCATGAGCGCAGGTACAAACATATGTAAATGGACAGGAAGAAGAGCAAGGGTGAAATAGTGGATATGGCTGTGCACCATGAGGTTTGCCCTCAAGCGGGCGGCCCGGGTTCGAATCCGACCTGTGGCCCATTTCCCGCATGTCACTCCCCACTCTCTCTCCCCTTTCCAACGCTATCCACTGTCCTACTCTATCCAATAAAGGCACAAAGGCCAAAAAAAAAAACTTTAGAAAAAAAAAAAAAAAGAGTAGAGAGAATTGTATATAGAAATAATACTTAATCATAAATCATAAAAATAATAACAATCATGGTCACAATACATGATCCCTTTTTCAGTCAAAGCTTGAGCATGGCCAGCCATGCTTGAAGAATGTCAGAGATCCATAAGTGGTGTCCATATTCTCATGAAAACATCGGTTTTGTTTTTCAAAGTGTATGTGCATTGTTCCAAATGTAAAGTCTCATTCAAAGTCTGTTTGAACAAGTTCAGTGTTGGGGGTCTGTGCTGATTCCAATATAATAAGATGCATTTCTTGGCTATGTAGGACATTATAGCCAACCTTTCTGTGTTCGTAGGGTCCAGTGTCTTGTTCAGTTCAGTACCAAAAAGATAACGTATTGGTGAAAGGTCTTGTGAGGTCCCCACAACCTTTACCTTTTTCACATCCTGCCATGTCTGAAGAGTGTTGTAGATTACGTATTTTCTTGTTATTTGATGGGTTGTGGCTAGATTGTTAATAAGTGGTAATGAGGTTATGGAAAAAGGAAAGAAGTTCTTCTTCAATGTCAATCCAATGGGCTTCATTACATTTCTGTGCCCAGTTAATTAGGCCTTTTGTCTGGGCCACTCAGTAATATATTTGTAGATCAGGTAAATCACAAAAGAAAAAAAAATAGGCCAGTGAAAAGAAAGATAAGCTTAAACTTAATTAAGTATTATGCTGTCAACAGAGACAAGTTGCAGGTTAGAGATTAAACAAAACAGAAAATAAAGGCAGGCTGAGTAGAGTAATATGAGCATCAGTTATCTAGTGCTAGGTAATGGTGATTTATACAAACTGAAAGGACTTGATTAAATGAGAAGCCATCACTGTTGAAGGGCAGCTGAGTAGTTTAATTGCAAATTATAACAAAGAAGAAAGGGAAAAATGTGTATTGCCTTAAACGTGAGACCAGAGCACTTTTTTTTTAATTGATTGATATTTCATTACATTTATATATTTATTTTTGTATTTATTTTCACATTATTTTTTCAATTTTTGTATTCATTTTAATTTTCTTTATTAATTTGTGTACAACTATTTTTTTATTTCCATTTATATTTATTTTTTGGGACTTAATTTTTGAATTATATTTTTGACATTGGTTTTTATTCTCACTTTTATTTATTTATTTATTTTTGATTTTGGCAGTTTTGTTCCTCCTGGACTGTGGAAAATAAATAAATTTACCCAGATTTACAATTTAGAAATAATACAAGATATGAAAAATAAACAGATGTACATGAATAGAAAAAGATTAAAGGGTTTTATTATTAGTAGAATTAGTAGTAGAATTAGTAGTAGTAGTAGTAGTAGTAGTAGTAGTAGTAGTAGTAGAAGAAGAAGCAGTAGTATTATGAAGTGTCAGTGTGTATGGCTTTTAGGTGCAGAAGGTAGGAGGAAGTAGAATGTGTTGTCATGTTCTTTTGGCTGCATGCAGGGTGTTATGGGAGGCTGGTTGTGAGTGAGTTGGTGTGTATCTGTCAGTGTTTGCAGGTCATTGGGCCAGGGAACAAAACCTGTTTGTCAGTCTGCCAATGTAGGACTTCGCTGACCTGTAGTGTCTCCCAGAGGGCAACAGATCAAACAGGGGGTAGGCAGGGTGTGAGGGGTGTCCTGTGGTGGCCTTGGTTTCCCCAAGGCTGCAGGATGTGGAGATGTCTTCCAGGATGGGCTGATGATCTTCACCAGATCCTCACCAGACTAGCTTAAATGATGAGCTCATCACGTGAGGATCTTCCCACTGGTTCATCACACATAGGAAGGTGGACCTCAGACATCAAGGTCTGCCCAAAACAGGCACCAAGAGTGCTGAGCAATCAGAGTGAAGGAACACAGTGGCTAAAACCAAGTGTGTCAGACAGAGGCTGAAATAAAGGTTTTGTAAAACACCAGAGAGAAAGTTAAGGATTTTGTATGAGCTGTGAGTTGTGGATAGATGGCGGCACCAGAGGCATAGATTAAAGACTTGAATAAACACAATACCCCCTCTTTGAGTAATGTCTGCACTGAAAAACAGACTTAGGGCCTGATCTATTAAGATCCCAAATACCCTGCGCTAAACTGTGCGTGCAAACTGAAAAATTGCATGTGCTAAAAGTGGGCATTTTGCAAGTGATCTACTAAGATAGCGCACCCAGTTGATAACAGGTGCAGGCACCCTATTTAAAATGAGGTTTTAGCGTGTGCTACGGTGTGTCTCCATAAAGAGTTTGAGAGAACCGAGTGGCTGTAATCAAAAAATCGAAAAAATCCACAGAGTTGGAGATTTAGGTGGAAGAGGTGAAAATCAGAGACACGGTCATCATCATGAATGGATAACCCTCTCATGTGCATTAGATATCAGCTGCACAGCAGCAACCAGTCAGTCTTCTGTGTTCTTGTGATACAATGACAGCTGAGATTTATTTTAATCTTGGACTTAATCACAAGGACATTACTGCTCTGATTCAGATTCACTGATTATGCACTATCACTGTTACATTGACTCAGAAATTCAAAACTGATGTTTAAGTCATTTAATCTTTATTAGCCCAAGGGAAACACCTGAAAAGTATCTAAAGCTCTGTGATCTTTCTTTAATTCTGAAGTCTTTGAAAGTAAACGTGGTTCACCTTATATTTTGCTGCTGATATTACACTATATTACCAAAAGTATCACCCATCCAAATGATCAGAATCAGGTGTCCTTATCACTTGGCCTGGCCACAGGTGTGTAAAATCAAGCACCTAGGCATGCAGACTGTTTTTACAAACATTTGTGAAAGAATGGGCCACTCTAAGGAGCTCAGTGAATTCCAGCGTGGAACTGTCATAGGATGCCATCTGTGCAACAAATCCAGTTATGAAATTTCCTCACTCCCAAATATTCCATAGTCAACTGTCCGCTTTATTCTAAGAAAATGGAAGAGTTTGGGAACAACAGCAACTCAGCCACAAAGTGGTAGGCCAAGTAAACTGACGGAGAGGGGTCAGTGGATGCTGAGGTGCATAGTGCAAAGAGGTTGGCGACTTTCTACACAGTCAATTGCTACAAAGCTTCAAACTTCATGTGGCCTTCAGATTAGCCCAAGTACAGTACGCAGAGAGCTTCATGGAATGGGTTCCCATGGCTGAGCAGCTGCATCCAAGCCATACATCACCAAGTGCAATGCAAAGCATCGGATGCAGTGGTGTAAAGCACGCCACCAATGGACTCTAGAGCAGTGGAGACACATTCTCTGGAGTGATGAATCATGCTTTTCCATCTGGCAATCTAATGGAAGAGTCTGGGTTTGGAGGTTACCAGGTGAACGGTACATTTTGGACTGCATTGTGCCAAGTGTGAAATTTGGTGGAGGAGGAATTATGGTGGGGGGTTGTTTTCCAGGAGCTGAGCTTGGCCCCTTAATTCCACTAAAAAGAACTTTGAATGCTTCAGGATACCAAAACAATTTGGACAATTCCATGCTCCCAACCTTGTGGGAACAGTGTGGAGCGGGCCCCCTCCCTCTTTCAACATGACTGTGCACCAGCAAGCAAGGTCCATGAAGACATGGATGACAGAGTCTGGTGTGGATGAACTTGACTGACTTGCACAGAGTCCTGATCTCAACCCAATAGAACACCTTTGGGATAAATAAGAGCGGAGACTGAGAGCCAGGCCTTCTCGACCAACATCAGTGTGTGACCTCACCAATGCGCTTTTGGAAGAATGGTCAAAAGTTCCTATAAACACACTCCTCAACCTTGTGGACAGCCTTCCCAGAAGAGCTGAAGCTGTAATAGCTGCAAAAGGTGGACCGACATCATATTGAACCCTATGGGTTAGGAATGGGATGGCACTTAAGTTAATATGTGAGTCAAGGCAGGTGAGCGAATACTTTTGGTTATATGGTGTATCATAACTTGCACTTTCTGTCAGCACTACAAAGATATGAACTCAAGCAGCCTCCTGAAAAGCATGCTTTCATCTTTCTTTCTCATCTGGATCTCTGGATTTATGGGAAAAAAAACTACTGGAGAAAAAGCTCTGAGTCTCCACACGTCCAGTAACCTACATTTAAGAGCACTAAAACACAGAAAAACTAAAGCGTCAACAATGTATTTATTACTTGCAGAGAAAGAAAAAGGCGAGAGGGAGAGAGGGAGCGAGAAAGAGGGAGAATCTATGTCATATTATAGGCCCCGTTTTTTGCATTTGTTTGTTGTTTTTTTTTCTCAAGAGGTTTTTAGACCTCTTGGGTTGTGGTGATGTCCAAACATTTGTCTGCAGTTTGTTGTATTTGACGTCTGTGCGTAAAGCTGTTCCTGTTAGCGACTGCTTTTCACACGTGCAAGCTGGAAAGGCTAAAGCAGGTTTGATAAATCACTTTGATGGGGGCTAAATGATCACATTTGCATCTCTTCCTCCCAGAATTTTGCACATGTTGGTGATCTGCATGCACTCTGCATATTCATGAAGGTATACACACTAATGGATAGCGCGTGCTGTTTTGCTCACAGGAGAGACGCAATCCACGCCTGCACCCTGTTAGTATATCAGCTTTGCGCACACTATGGAGTTTGCACGTTTTTGTACACGCAAGATCAGACCCTAACTCTCTTAACATTAGTCCACTATAAAACTTCATTATTTGCTGGTGACTAACTTATTTTCATTTTGAACTTTTTTAGCTTTAATTAAGTCTATGACACAGAGGGAGCGGTTTTCCTCCAACTCTTGCTCTTTGATTACATTTTAGTTCCATTGAATGCATAATATTTGATTTGTTGCTCATGAATGTTCTAATGTCAAGACATTTTACATCAAAAGAAGAATCCATCACAGAACATATTTATCTGTGCTTGGCAGCCTGCTACTCCCATTCTTCTGTATTTCCCTGTGGTGCATAAGAAAGACACTCCATGTGAAATCACGTGCTGCTGTTTCCAGGCTTGACTTTGATCAGGATTACCACTCAGACAGTGAAATGCCATTTATCGTAACATGCTTACTCTTGTAATGAGCATAAATGTCACCGTTCAACTATCAGTCATGTTCCAATCGGGTTACAAATCCTTTGAAATTACAGTGCATCGATTTATCAGAACTGCAGCTCCGTTCCTGCTGTAGGTTACTAAGAAAACCACTGCACAGCTAACAAATAGAGAGCTGCTTTTTCCTGTCAGCACGTTAACCAGCTGATTGCTTGTTTCCAGCTATAAGTGCCCATTATTAAACCCCACAAATGCATGTTAGGAAAATTGCAGCCTAGCCAGCTTATTTAGCACAAGTACTGCTGCTGAGATGCTCTGAGAGCAAAAGGAAAGAAAATGGCCTGTGCTGGAGGTTTAAAATAATACAGGAAAAGAAGGACTGTCTCCAGTCCCTCTCTGAATTTACTTTTGTTTTATTGTGAATTAAAGCAAAGTGGAATACAAGAAGAGGGAGAGTTTCAAATGCAAGGACCAGGAGAAGGGCAGGGAGGAAGGAAAGATAAGGGCTGAGAGGCTCAGACAGGAAGAACACAGAATGAGGAGGAAGCAGGGAGGCAGAGAAAGTAGTGGGGGGATGCTGAACCAGAGAGGAGAGAGATGCTGTGATAAGTACTGCGGGGAGGAAGTGGGGCTGTCGAGATAAAGACAAACTCAGACAGAGGAAGAAGAAGATTAGAGGCAAGCTCCTGCATTTCGCACAACGACAGAGAAAAGACGGAGAGCATAACGATAGCTCAGGAGAAAGAAGGAAAGAGATGGAGGTGGAGAAGAGAAGGAGGTGGAGAGGCCAAAGAAGTGTCTTCAGGGTGCCAGCCAGGAGGAAGTGCCAGTGGCTGTAACCACGGCAGTACCACTGGTCGCTATGGGAACCAGCAGGAGTGAAAACACCCATCTGGTCAACGAGGCCAAACTGCCTTCGTCTCTCTTTTTCTCTTAGGGAAACAGATTTATCTGTGGCACCATTCGTTATCTGTTACCTTGTGGTATTTTTAAAAAAGGGTGCCATGATCAGTTTCCCATTTTGAAAACATACATCCTGCAGCACACGTCCACACTCACAGGCTGATGGCTGAGACATTTTAAGGACAGACAGTGGAAGAAGCCAATGTGGCTGCAGTTCAGTTCAAAGGGTCATCACACCCCACTGCTCTCTAAAAACTCTAGCCCTCAGGGATGATATTCCCTGTACATACCTTAAGCCAGTTTTTATTAATGAATTCTATTCAAGGCTTTTTTCCTTTACTGAAAGTAGTTTTTAAATGTTATGCTTGTAGTGAAAAGGGTCTGTTTTTTAAGTTTTTTAGGAGGTTGATGGTTCATTATTTGTGCATACGCATGGTCTGAGGAGGTTCTAAATTTGTTCGCAAAGTAAGAAGAAATTCAGGTAAGAAAACTTTGATGAATCACAGATTTGTGCGTCAAACGTTCGTACGCATGATTTAGGCACAAATTTGTGCGTACGAACGTTTTGTGAATGAGGCCCAATGTGAGCACATTTAGCGTTGAAATGTTGATTCCTCACAGTGACAGAGTGACAAGTAGTTGTAACTGCCAATAAATTCACGTTTCCATAGTTATGCTATGTATAAACATTATTATTAACCTTAACATTTCAGATGCCCCTAAAAGTGGTGCGTCATGTTTGACTACATCAGTGACATGTAGCGCAGATTATTCTTTGAAAATCTTTTGTACAGGATGTCATGGGGACATCAAAAGGATTATATTTCTCCCTAAAAACTCTGCCTCTCCTAAGCGCCCCTCTAGGATCTGCACACCAATGCCCACAGAATCTTCAAGTAATGAGTAGGTCATTTTTCTAAGTGAGCTGATTGGTCAGGAGGTGGAGTTTTTGTACTCAGTGATCTCTGATCCACATCTTAACCTGCTAGCCATTCAGCATGAGTACCTAACCATGTTGATTTATCACAGTAAGATCTGATTGAGCATCGTAGGATGGAAAATCCAGGGTTAATCCTGAAGTTTCCTCGTTAAGAGAAAATCCAGCTCCTTACTTCAGGCCTCAGGCCAACTGTTATTTGTATCAATACCGTTCAGTCCCGTCAAAGACTGTTTACTTACAAAGTGACATTAACTCATTTACACCCATCCAATGAATAGAGCCGTAAGTGCAGGAAAGGACAAGTGATAATAGAATCACTAATTAACTGGATTAGATAAAGTGCATGTGAGGTGTCGTATAACACTTCAGATCATGTGACATGGCGTCTTTCTCACAGACTGTTCTGAGAGCTGAGCTGGATGGATGTAAGATTTCATTTTGCAGGAGATTTGAGGGGTTTTGCTTATTGTGTGTATTTTTTTTTAACTGTGTGTAGAGTTCTGAAAGTATAAAGTATACTTTCAAAAAATGTGTGTAAGCAATTGAGGAAATCTGTAATTTTTAACAGGGAGTAAAGTTGGATGTTGGCTGTACCTGGCTGAACAAGATTAAAAGCAGCCAAACCTGAGTGATGTCAGCAGGGATGGCTCCTCGCTGCATTCAGGAAACTAGTTAGACACTGTAAAGCAGACTGTGATCCTGTGTGAGGTTGAGTGTGTGTGTGTGTGTGTGTTTTCACTGTTTAGTAAGAGTTTAGTCAGAGTGCTGGGTTTGTGGGAATTGTAACCCCTTGTAAAGCAGAGAAATGAGTTGCTGTGGACTATCTTTAGTTATGAATTGCTTTGCAGATGTTTTTTTCACTTTCATAGTCCTTTTTGTCTTTTTATGAAGGTTTTCCAATCTCTGCTGAGTTGGTCTTTCAGGACTTTTTTTTTGTTACTTTTCTAATGTAGTGGTTGTTTCTGTGTTTAATGTGTTTGCCATCATTCTGTGTCTGTTGAGGTCATTGCCTGTCTCTTTATAGTTGTTTCACTTCTTTTGTGGAAGCTTTTTTTTATCCTTGGAGCACTTAGCATTCTGTAGTAAAAAAAAATGTCTTCTCTGTAGAATCTTTTTTTCTGCAAATGGTTCTGTATACGATCATATGAAGGAGAGAATAATGTAAAGCACAGACAAAGAGTTAAAGTGAGAGCTGATACTGAGTTCAGCCTGTGCTTTCTGCAGTGACGTGCAGTCAGGAAACAGTGCCTTCCCTTAGCTTATAAGAAAGAAACAAAGAAAGAAAGAACAGAAAAAATAATAATTTGTTTGAATGTTGACAATTCATTGTTGCTAAATCAAAAAATTAACCTTTAAATTTGTTGTTTGGGTGAAATATTAGCAGTGTAATCATCCTTGCTTCCAGAGAAGACAGACAGCGTTTCTCAGGCTGATTTCAAAGCTTGTTACAGGCATCGAAGGCAGACTCAACCTCTGCCTCTCTGCACATTGAATGGAACTCAGAACGTTTTGGAGGTTCGCATATGGGTCAATGACGTGACGTCCCTTTTTTTGTGTGCGAGATCAATATTTCCTTCCATCATGAATTGAGTATTTCATCACATGTATTTCTTTATTCTATGAAACCTGTGTTATTTGAACACATCTTTAAACTATTAAAATATAACATGTTTTTTTGTGTTTTGGTTCCTCAAACCCCCAAAATGTCAGGTGGTGCAACCGTCCTGACAAGTATCCACAGTAATTAAACTCTAAAAATTGAATGTCAGTTATTGTAAATGGAAATTAAAAATACAGTGGCATGATTTTATGCTTGAACCTTTTTAAATAAAACATTCTTTGCAAATAAAAAGAATTTTAAAGCTGTTGAGAAATTTAAAAAATGTTTGTCCCATAATTTTCACCTTGTCAAATGTCAGGGTGGTGCAACCGTAACATTAGACTTTTATTTTAAAGTGAAGAGAATAAAACAGGAAACAGGAAACTGCATCAGCCAGAGGACCCCAAATGACATTTGTGACCAAGTGGAAAAGTTTGTAGATTTCTCTGAAATACTGATAAAAAAGGTTTTTTCACTTCATTGGTGACTGGAACAATTTCCATGGCAGGTGGTACAACCAATGTAATAATGTGAAATGTTCTTTTAACATCAAATTATTTATCTTATTCACAAATAAAAGAAATAAAACACACAAAATGAAAATGTATGAGTCACTACAGACACTTGAGAGATACTTGCCAATAATTTCACACAGAAAAAATAACAGGAACATATAAATATATTTTCATATATTTGGTTGCGCCACCTGACATTTTTGGGTGCTCAAATTAAAAATACTAAAAAATAATGAACCTAAAAATTTTGAAATGTTGGTCAACTACTGAAATCTGTTAGAAAACATAATCCTTCACTCAGAAATATTTTTTTTATCCATTTTCAAAGAACTTTTTAAAAATACGTTTTTTTGACCCTCTTTTTGTCATTGACCCATATGCACAGTTCAGTCTCATAGTGTTGAACATGGGCAGCGTTGAGGCACAAGGCTTCTCTGCTTCTGTGAAAGTAGTAATCATAGGTCATAATACAGCGCACTGGCAGTCTTGTGATACTTTGTTACCACAGATGGCGGTTTGTACCGCAATGAGTTTTTCTGGCTACTGAAAAGTGGAGATCTCTCATTAAAGGGGATCAGAATGAGAAAGNGTCGCCGCCACACATGCTTGAGACCATCTGAACCAAACAAATTAATCTTGGTCTCATCAGACCATAGGACATGGTTCCAGTAATCCATGTGCTTTGTTGACATGTCTTCAGTAACGTGTTTGCGGGCTTTCTTGTGTACTGACTTCAGAAGAGGCTTCCTTCTGGGGTGACAGCCATGCAGACGTTTGATGTAGAGTGCGGCGTATGGTCTGAGCACTAACAGGCTGACCCCCCACCTCTTCAATCTCTGCAGCAATGCTGACAGCACTCCTGCACTGATCTTTCAAAGAAAGCATTTGGATGTGACGCTGAGCACGTGCACTCAGCTTCTTTGGACGACCAACACGAGGCCTGTTCTGAGTGGACCCTGCTCTTTTAAAACGCTGGATGATCTTAGCCACTGTGCTGCAACTCAGTTTCAGGGTGTTGACAATCTTCTTGTTGCCTTGGCCATCTTCATGTAGCACAATACGTCTTTTAAGATCCTCAGAGAGTTCTTTGCCATGAAATGCCATGTTGGAACTTTCAGTGACCAGTATGAGAGAGTGTGAGAGCTGTACTACAAATTTGAACACACCTGCTCCCTGTGAACACCTGAGACCTCGTAACACTAACGAGTCACATGACATTTTGGAGGGAAAATGACAAGCAGTGCTCAATTTGGACATTTAGGGATGTAATCTCTTAGGGGTGTACTCACTTTTGTTGCCAGGGGTTTAGCTATTAATGGCTATATCTGAGTTATTTTGGGGGAAAAATAAATTTACTGTTATATAAGCTGCACACAGACTACTTTTCATTGTGTCAAAGTGTCATTTTGTCAGTGTTGTCCCATGAAAAGATATACTTAAATATTTGCAGAAATGTGAGGGGTGTACTCACTTTTGTGAAACATTGTACATCTAGAGAGTACAATATACACTGTGAGTTTGTTCTGTGAAAGCTTCCATGAGTCTTAAGAAAGTAACTGGATTCTTTTTGTTTGTTTCTTTGGAGATCTTAAAGCTTGAATACAACCCAGATCGACTCATAAATCCTATGGATCCCAAAGGAGGATAAATTCCGATATGTGGGGCGGATAAAAAGCATGTTTTTCTGCAGGCTGCGGCAAAGGATGAGCTTATCTCTTTGAAGAGTTGATAGAATGTGCACGTTATGATAATGTCAGCAGCAAAATCTAAGGTGCACCACGTTTCCTTCTTGAAGACTTTAGAATTAAAGTAAGATCACAGCGCGTCTGTTACTTTACAGGTGTTTCCTTTGCACAGATTAAAAGACTTAAACATCTGTTTCAAATTTCTGAGACAATGTAACGGTGACGGTGCGTAATCACTGCAGTTCTGTCCTCATGGTTAAGTCCAAGATTAAAATATATTCCAACTAAGTCCTGAACTGTCATTTTCATCACAAGAACACAGAAGACTGACTGATTTCTGCTGTGCAGCTGATTTCTAGGGCGCATAAGAGGGTTATCCCTATATAATACAGATCTTCAACTCTGTGGATTGAAACGTCATTTTTCTGCTCTCTCAAACTCTCTATGGAAACAGACTGCAGCACATGCTAAATCCTCATCTAAACAGGGGGGTCTACTCCTGTTACCAACTGCGCGCTATCTTAGTTGGTCACTTGCAACACGCCCACTTTTAGCACGTGCAAGTTTTTAGTTTGCACACGCAGTTTAGTGCTGGGTATTCGGGATCTCAGTAGATCAGGCCCAATGAGTGTTCTGCTTTCACACATTGTGAACAGGATAAAAAGTAACAATACTGGATGCTTAGTCTAAACTTGTGTTGAAATCAAAGCTGGTACTTTACATTGTGCTCTTTAAAAATTTGAAAATAAAAAAGTGTCTTTGGGAAATGGTGAATAGACCAGTATTTTAGGAGGTTTTTCTAGTCTTTCTGTCCTCTTCTGATCCCTTTCACCCATCCATGCCACATTCACACACTGATAGCGGAAAAATAATGGTGTGTGATGCTCCAAAATTTAGTACTGACACCAAGTAAATATCGGGCCAGTATTACCAATATCAATACCAATAATCATACTTCTTACATTGAAAAGCAACTTGTCAAACTGAAATGCTTCTTGTAGCCTGTGTCAAGAATAACACACAAATACTAAAACTCTGTCCATGAATCAAACTAAATACCTTTTTTTTCAACCAGAAAATAATTATGTACTTTTTTTTTTTAATTATTTTTTTCCTGCTTTGTTGTAAAACAATTCATTTGAATGTTCATGGATAACAGAAGTTATTATCAGCATTAAAGAAACAGCTCCCACATACTAGTAGATTAACTATCATAAAAACACAGAAGTTTCTAGGAAATCAGTAATAAAAGGATCATTTAAGGCAGCAGTGGTAAATAACTTACACTGTGTGGTGGTCAAATAAATCTGTCGAGCATCGTATATATATATATATATATATATATATATAACACTTATATCTATATGTAGTTACATATTTTCAGTTCCAGTAAAATCTTTCATTTAGATTTGTTTGACTGGCTGAGTATATTATATGACTGTCTTGATAGTCTATATAAAACTAGTTTTCCAAAAATCAGAACTATGAAGACAAACTACACTTTGAAAATGATATGACCTAACGTTATAGATGACTAAGTCTTATTTTCGCTTCTTTAAATTAGCTACCTAGATATTGTTGGTCATGCTGAAAGGACTCTGCTTTTAACATGCGTCTCTGAGCCTGGGGTCTGGTTGTAGTTTGGGGATTCTTCTAACTCAACTTTGCAGTTAGGAGCTTTCTATCCAGTATGTTATGGGACATTTGTATAAGTTTTTATGTTTTCCTGAGATCATCACAGCTTGCAGTAGTTTCGTATTCAGCTGTAGAATAACACCAAACAAAGCTCCTCTCTGCTATATAGTGGAAGCCAGTGTGTATCCGAGTGACCAGCAAAAGTAAGGTTCCGTTTACACGACAACCCCTTTCAGTGTTTTGCTCAAAAACGCAAAAAACGCACTGAAAAAAAATCTGAATTTACATAGAAACCCAGAAGGATCTAAAACACTGTTGTATACACGTCAGGACAGTAGATGGCAATATAACTGTAGGAGCCAAATACACAACAAAGGTTTTTACATGCTGAAGAAGAGCTGAGCTGATCGTCTTGGGTTTATACTAAAAACTTCTCTGATTGCAGAAAAAGTGCAGTAAATACACGTTGTTAGAAGCCAGTCAGTAGATTCAGCAGTATAGGAACAAAACGGTAGGTCGTTATTCTTGTTGTTGTTGTTGGACAGTTTGTTGAGTCTTAAACTAAGAGACCCCCAAAAGCAGAGACTGACATGATTAAAGGTTCAAAAAAGGTTTAATGTCCAACAAATAAGTAATGCAGTGAAGACAGGAAGCTGGCTGGTAAAACTAAAGTCCACTGGAAACAAAAAACTCAGCAAGGCAGTGAGGCACACCAGAGGACCTGGACACAGGGAAAACGCAAGTCAGGACCAAAAATTCCCAAGAACAAAAAAATTTCTTTCAAATGACAGCATCGAAGTCCACAGTCAAAACAGTATACTCTACCAAACAAGGCAGAATTATTTAGCAGAGTAGTGGAGTGAAGACCAGGCTTTTAAAGGCAGGAAGATGAGCTGAGTGGAATCAGGTGTGCCTCACTGCTGCTGAAGGAACCAGCCACACCCCCTTCCACTCACACACCTGCTGGAGAAGAGAGCACAGAGGGGAGGGGGAGGAAGGAGAAGAAAACAATACAACAAAACCAAAACCAAAAAAAAAAAAAAACCCACAACACAGTTTGAGCATGCAAGGTGGAGGTTTAAAGCGCACATTCAAAGCTCAGTGTGATGTCAGCATTTTCACTGGAAATACCAGTTTGTCACTTACATGGAAACAGTGGAAACAGGGTTTCAGAAAAATCCCACTCTGGAGGGCGTTTTCAGAAGTTTGCTTTTAGGCTGGCTGAAATGACATTTCCGTGTAAATGAGGCCAAAACGTGACAATACTTTTGCATTTCAATTCTTGTGTGAACGGCCCCTAACAGTAGAGCAAAGAAGAAGGGAGAAGGACAAAGGGTGAATTCCAATTCCTGTCTTAACCATCAATCTTAACCCTCAATCTCAAAATGCGCGCTCCCGCGAAGTGTAAGTGCTGTCCCGATTCTCAGAAAGTTGAGGTTGAGGGGCAAGACTGAGGCTGTATCTCCCTCAATATTGAGATTTTCCGACACCACCCTTGGGATTAAGGGACATCCAGAATGCATTGCGTATTGTCGGTAAATAAACATGGCGTCCAAAGCGGCAGAGAAGGCGAGCTACAAATTAAGTATTTTCTTTGTTAATGGAGATATAAATATTACAAAAGCCATTGTATTATCTTAGTTTAGACCCATTTTATGGATTATTTACCTCGTTGTTGCAGAACATTTATTTTTATTTTACGATCTTTTGTCAATAGTGTCCAGTGCAGACAAGCCATGTTGCTTTCGTTAAAGTTAGTTAATGTTACAAAATGGTCATTTTTCTCTGTGATAATGTAATTGATTTATCAAGATAATAGCCTATATAACATGCTTGTGCTGATAATGGTATAAGATGACCGGGCTGATGTCATCTCCTGTAGCCGCAGAGTTTTGTAACGATAGTTATAGCTGGCGTTTACCTTTCAATAAACTATGGTATGCTGTGACAGCTGAATATGTCCGTGGTTGTGTTATTTATACAGATATTTTTTTGATCACGCTAACCGAAGGAATAACTGACAGACAGTCCACAACAATTTCACTTGCATTTAAGGGGTGTCCCATTTCTAAGTCACAAGATAGCCCTTAACACTTGGTTTTGAGGGCTTCTAAGATTGAGGGTTGAGCTTGAGGGTTAAGATTGAGGGTTAAGAAAGGAATTGGAATTGGGCCAAAGTGTGCATTAGTGAAGTGAGTGAGAGGCATGCACAAAGAGAAAAGAAACTGAAAATTCAAGTTTTGATCTTATCAAACAAGTAATAAGTAATTAATACTGATACTAGCATTTGTATCACAGTTAGACTGATGGTCAGACCTTGGATGTTTGAGACCCACCCCCAAGGTACTTGGAGGATCTGAGTGGAAATCTGGTGCTCATATATTCAAGATTTCTTCAACAGATGAATATGTAGAAGTTTGAAAATCTCCACATGCCCAGTCTGAACATCCAGCTTTGGCACTTTACATCTTCATTTACTATATAGGAAATCTAGGAGCCTCTTTTGTTAGTTGTATCCCCACCCCCACCCCCTTTCCTGGTGAATAGATCTCTGAGCGTGTTTCAGAGGTCTGTTTCTAGGAAATGAGTGGAGTTGTACATGAGTCTTTCTCTAAGACCCAGCTCCACCAGGCTGCAGGCTGCTGAGAGCCAGCCCACGTTACAGGCTGATAAAGTGCCTGCATGGTGGTCTCTCCCGACTAACCCGGACTTGCAGAAACCGAGCGCCATCCCACTCTGTCCCGCCCCCACTGAGGGGGTGATAAAAGAGCTCGGACACACTGCGCTCCAAAGGGGGGACAGATTCATTACCTGACTTGTGCTGCTGACTGGGACACCATTGACTCTGACGGCTCTGTAATGTTCTGACACAGAGTGGTAGATAGATGACTGAGAGGAGAAAGAGACACACAATGGACACCAGAGGAACTAAAAGAGTGCAAAGGAGGGACAGAAAAGTGATGAAAGAGGGGAGAGGGGTAAAGCGGGGGGCAGATACACTAAGAGAGAGAGGAAAGAAAACAGGAGAGATTACAAAAGAGTAGAAATGTTTTCATCTAACTGTCAAGATAGTTTCACACCCAACCTTCAAATGCCCCCAAAACAGTGAATGAGTTGTTTTCATCAGATCATTAGAGTTCGCCAGTGTTTAACTTTACACACCCAGTAGAGAGGCCATATGGGATTAATTGCTTCATCTGAAGATGAAAGTAATTGGATCTACATTTTTGCCCACGACCTGACATCAAACCTCAGTAGAAGCCTCATGGGGTCAGGTAGTAGGCAGGAGGGACTGGACTTTTCTGAGACCATGTGATTAGCAGTTCCATAGGATTTCAGTCAGGGCCTCCAGTGGGACCCCTTCACACACACACACACACACACACACACACACACACACACACACACACACACACACACTTGTCACAGACGTGCCAGTACAGTCACAGGTGATGTCCAACAAGCACAGTGTAACATACACACAAACACACACACACCATTATGTCCTCCATGATGTCACTCAAGCGCCATTTACACAACAACCATAGTAGGGTGAAACACAAAAACTATTCTTGTGTTTTAGCCTCCCGTTTAAGCAGACACAGTGTTTTAGACAACCTTAAATGCAAAATTTTGAAAACAGCCTCTTGAGTGAAATTTTTCTGAACATTTTCATTGTTGCTGTGCAAAAGCAAACCAGGGTTTCCAGCGGAAACGCAGAAGTCACGCTCAGCTTTGCATGTGTGCACCAAACTGTCACTATGCCATGCACGAACTGAACATCAACAACAAGAAGGTATTACTGTTTTGTGCTTGTGCTGTTGAATGTGCTGAATCTACTAACTGCCTCTCAACAAAATGTGCATCTATTGCTCCATCTCTGCAATCAGTGAAGAAGCATTTAATATAAACGTTAGATGATCAGCTCACCTCTTCTTCAGCCTCTAAGCAGTTGTCGTGTATACTGCTACGACAGTTATACTGCCATCNACAGGCCTGGCATGTGTGCTCCAGGGTTTTACGTGGTGGCTGACCAGGACCAAACGCTCTACACCGGCTGAAACGACACACATATCGATAAACATATCTCATTCAGATACGCTGCACATTCAAACATCCAAAGAAAATGCAGCAGCTGAAAGGGGAAAAATGCACTGCAAAAAACAAAACAACTACATGTACATCAAGTGTGCAGCGAGTGCCAAAATGAAATTTAAGTAAAAAACACTCACAAACAGAAAACAACTGCAAAAACAGAAACGCTGCAAATTTAAAAGTGCTCCAGGCCTGTAAAGGGCGATCTGTGGTACAGCGCATTTTAGAGACAGAGAGATGAACAAAGAGAGAGACAAAGGGTGTGGTAGTGTTAAACTGGGAAAAGGTGGATCAAAGTTACAGCAGAGCTAGGTCATACCTCGCATTTATCTTTATTGTATTTTACATTGGTTGAAGTCATTATGTCAAAATGTCATTATACTATGCTATGAATTTTACCTAGGTAACTGCTGTTTGTCTCTCTCTCACATAAGCTGTACCTCAGTTAACAAACAACCGTGTTTACTCTTTTGAAATCAGAAACTTCAAAAATGACCCTGTTCATTTTTTTATACACACCCACTGATTACAAGTAAATAGATCACAGGTGAGGATGGTTACCTTTAGTAGACATTCAAACAAATTTGTGTTAACTTTTGTGCATTTATCAGGACAAAACCACCAGAGTTGTGTAAACTTCTTAACAGGGTCATTTTTTAAGTTTCTGTTGTCATTATGATTTAAAAAGAGTTAACTTTTTTTTAATGAATGTCTCCACCCAACCACAAACCATGAGTGACAGAAAAGTTTTGTGTTATCATTCATATTATCAGAGAAAAGGTCAAAAAATCAGAAATTGTGCTGGGGGGTGTAAACTTTTGGGCACAACTGTAAATGGGGCCAGAGTGACCGTGCCTCAAATGACTTTCAGATATGACCAGAATCTCAGCTGCACCACACACAGACAATCTAGAGACAATGTGATGTATGGAATAATCGTTGAATTCAGACACATTCAGAGAATAATGAAACCAAAGTTCTTATTTTGAGGGAGCCAGCAGAGAAGACTGCCGAGAAGGCTTGCTCAAGGACATTTAGGACGCGGTCTCACTCCAGCTCCAAAGTTTGGAACATTTGGTCAGTGTGACCTCAAGTTAACAGTGCTTAGGCACATTCACTTCTCAGCTTCAGCACGCTTGGGAGAGGTGTGCTGCAGTGCAGTTCGCCTCATGCACGAGTACGAGCATGCAGCCGCCGCATGTACATGATACATAATCCATGATGTAGGATTGCAACAACTGCTCCTCTTGGTAATTATTTTAATCAATGGTGGGGTGTTGGAGAGCTGTGTCAGTCCAAATCACCTTACCATGAGCCAAAAAAGTGAATAAATGTAACAAAATTTTCTGTGTTCTCCATTGTGTTGACTCTAGTGAGACCGTGTCTTGTAAACAGACACTTTGTAGTGATGCCAGCGGCCGTGCATGTGCTGGCAACTGTGCTAAAGTCTGGTTCATATTAAAGAAGTGAGACTGGCAGCCATACTGTCCTGTGATGAAAGGCACTGGGGCGGGTGACTCACAGCACAATTTGCATGGCAAGAGTGACCGCGCCCTTTGACTTGTGACTGCAGAAGCTGGGATTAAACCCTCAACCTTCCAAATGACAGACAGTTGCTCTACCACTAAGCCCCAGTCCCCGATATCTGATTCCCAAACAGATAGATATGGTCTCCATCCATTGAGGTTTGAAGGCAGACTGTATGATCAAATCAGCGTCATCATTTTGGATCAGCACCCATGCTGCCCAGTTGCAGTACCAGTCTTACAGTCTGTCTATTCATCATTCCACAGGGAACACTTTTTTCAAACATGCTTTTGGTCCTCAGAATAAGTTTTTATCATGCTGAGTTATGTTCAGTTGTTCATTTCTCTCCCAAGCTTATTTTGAGTTGAGACTAGTTATTATGTCCGCATTTCTCTTCTTCAACCCTGCCTGACATGCACTTTTTCTGATGTGCACTCCGGCCTGAGTGTTTTTTCTGGACCCACTATCAGTAAGTTTCATGTGTGCCACCTGTGCGTGGGCCTAGGCTCCACAGCATGAATAGGTGGAAAGAAAGTGAAGCTGCCTATTTAAGATACCCCTCCCCTGTACCCTGTCTTAAAATAATCCAGCTGAAATACTTCAGAATTCATCTCTAGTGCCCATTTGGTTGAAAGCACATAAAATATTCCCATGACCACTCTTTCAGAGCCCCCTGGATGCCCCTCTGGTTTGCTAGTCATTAGAAAAATGCCCTTTAGATGCCTCTTTAGTGGATAAGTGAAAGATAAGTCTATGGATGCTCAATCAAATATAAATAAATGTATAAATAAATTTAAGAAATGCTCTCTGAATGTCTCTTAGGTCAATAAAATCTTGACAAGTGCCCCTTGGGTGCCTACAGAATTGATTGAGCGCAATTGAAAATAAATAAATAAATAAAAGCACCCCACCACCACCACCTCAGCCCCCACCCGAGATCTATATTGTAACATAGAAAGTTTGAAATATGTACTTCATTTCTCATTGAAGTTTTTAAAATGAACTCATAAAGAATATGAGATTAGATCTTACAGGGATTACAAAGAGATTTGGATTATTTTTCAAGTTGAATTAAGAAACAGCAGTTTTGATGTCCTTTCACATTCACCAATGATCACAGAAATAGACATCCACTAAAATGTAGAGTAACAAGTTTTAGATTTTTATATTTTCTTCAAGAGAACCCCTTCATCCCCCTCTAAACTGTGAGTATAAGAAGTTTTCAGAGGAAATGCCCTTTTTTAAGTCGTCTCCAATGCAAAGATATGGACAGAAGGACAAAATGGCAGCAAGTCAGATAAAAATTTTTTAGCTTTTATTTTGATTAGGACTTGAGTTAGTGATTATTTTGACAGCTGACTGTCATCAATTATTTAAGGCAGAAAAGGTCATTCTTAAGGCAGCACTCTTCATTCTTTTTAAGACCATGGACCCCTAACACATGGACAGACCCCCACATACAGTTGTGCCTAAGAGTTTACCAGTTTTATCTCTACAATGCCAGCATAATGCATGAAATGACACTGCTGCAAGTCTGTGCTGTCACTGTTTGAGTCTCAAGGCTTCATTTCAGGGCTTTGACATCGTTGTAAAGATGGTCGATGCCTGAAAAGTCTAGGTCAGGTCTACAGAACAGGCTTGAGTCAGATCCTGAGTGAAATACTCATACCTGTTTTGTTGTGAAGATACAAAGAACAAGTAGCATACAGTGAGTATGAAAAGTATTCACCCCCTTGGATGTTTTACCTTTTTATTACTTTTGTAAATGTATTATGTTTTATGTATGTGTTATGTATAATGCTACACATCTATATGTATTTGTTGTTACTTTGTAAAAATTTGTTTTCAATTTTACATGAAGAGGATTTTTTTTTTGACATTTTATTGGTCACAAAAGCCAACTTATGTTGAGCATGATTAATTTACAAAAGCAATAAAAGGGTAAAACATCCAAGGGGTGAACACTTTTTATAGGCACTGTACATCTAACATCTGCTAATGTTTATTATTGCCATACAGTTTTAGGTGCTTTTCAATGAAACAATAACAAAAGGGACAGATTATGAATAAGAGCTGAGCGAGGAGCAGGAAGATGTTAGAGTAACAGTGCTGTGGAGGGATAGAAACTAGCAAAGACAGAAATGTATGAGGAAGGTCTACAAACACCCTGAAGAAGGGAAACAAGCAGGAAAGAAGCCAGCTGAAAACATCACACTCACTTACATACACGCTCGCACACACACACATGCACACACACACACAAAGACACACATACACACACAAACACACACACACACACACACACACACACACACACACACACACTCAATACTCTGTCACAGCAACAAAGGGCACCACATTTGCATGACAAACTTGCCCTGCTAGGTTGATTGAAGTGAAAACAATTTTAAGAGACAGGCTGGCTGTGTGGTACGATGTCTATCACCTTTAGGTAGGTTCAGGACCCGTCATCAAAGAGTGTGTGTGTGTGTGTGTGTGTGTTTGTGTGTGTGTGTGTGTGTGCGTGTGTGTGTGTGGTTAGTGTCTTGATATGAAGAAGTTTTTGGATTTGTAATGGATTTGAAGCCCGTGTGTCCATCCTGTGCTGCATATCTGGTCTTTGCATGAGTCATATTGAAAAAAATTCATTTAACAAGTGTGCAAGAGTGTGTGCTTGCGTGTGTGAGAATCTGTTTATATGTGTGTTGTGAGAATTTCTGCTCTACCTTAATCCCCAGATTGCCAGAGCCAAGGAATCAGACATACGTTGGCCTTGTTGCTTCTGTTAACCCAATCTAATCCTATCATCGCTCTAAAACCTTGTCTGGGTGAAAACACACACACACACACACACACACACACACACACACAGACACACACAGAAACTAACATACACTCACATACACTTTTCCCTGCTCCTCAGGGCTCACTCCCTTGCCCTCTCTAGCATTCACACACAGTGCCTGTGCATTTACACACAAAATTGGCACTCTTTTATTTGTGGTCTTTGGCACACACACACACACACACACACACACACACACACACACACACATGCGGCTTTCTGTACACACATGGCTTTGCAGGGTGACAGATTTAAATTGACTGTGATTTGTCTGACTTGCTAGGGTGTGCAGGCTTACCGTGTTACCAACAGTGTGTGATACGTCAGTTCTTAACTAACTTGGAGACGTTTGTGGCTCAGGCACACAGCTAACCCCAGTGGTTAAGCATCAAGTGTCGTAGCATCCCAAGCATGATTTAGGGCTTTCTCCCCCACTTTTGAGTGCTATCACGTGCAGCACATAGCAAAATCTTTTAGCTGAAAGCTTGTAACTTAAATTAAATAGCTGAAACCTTATGGCCTAAACCTCATAGCCTAAACTTTGTTACCTAAACCTCATTACAGAAACCTCATAGGTAGGAATAGGTATTGATTAGATTTTATTATCGATGCCCTTATTGATTCTGCTTATTGATCTTATTCTTTATCGATTTCCTTATTGATTTCTAAAGTAGGCTTTACAGGTTTTCTTTGTCAGCAACATTTAATAGGGTTTATAAATACATGGATGGGAAATTGGTCACTGGATCTGGATATCTTAGGCCATAAATAAACAATATAAGTAAAAAACCACATGCCACATGACATGATGTATTGTTTTGTTTTATGTTATTGACAAAAGTAGGCCACTGAGTGTCTAAAGTGATCGTTACAATGCCTTACAGTGTGTGAAACCTGGAGCTTGCCGTAGTAAGGCTTAAGTCAGTCATGAGCCTGAATGCAACTTTTCTTTTATCCTTCAGTTGGATAACATCTGCCTGTTAGTATTTGTACATTAAGGCCCAATTCCAATTCCTTTCTTAACCCTCAATCTTAACCCTCAATCTTCGTAGCCCTCAAAACCAAGTGTTAAGGGCTATCTTGTGACTTAGAAATGGGACACCCCTTAAATGCAAGTGAAATTGTTGTGAACTGTGTCAGTTATTCCTTCGGTTAGCAAAATCAAAAAAATAATCTGTATAAATAACACAACCATGGACATATTCAGCTGTCACAGCATACCATAGTTTATTGAAAGGTAAACACCAGCTATAACTATCGTTACATAACTCTGCGGCTACAGGAGATGACATTAGTCCGGTCATCTTATACCATTATCGGCACAAGCATGTTATATAGGCTGTTATCTTGATAAAACAAATACATTACCACGGAGAAAAATGACCATTTTGTAACGTTTACTAACTTAAACGATAGGAACAACACACCGACCGCTATTGACA